>CANXYC010478791.1:0-14242 GCA_948193065.1 Aleurites moluccanus
ATTCTTTCATGGATATCTATATTGATATGTATACATATACTTGCTTTATTATTTATTTATTATCCTATATTGATTTTCCAAGCCACATTTGATTAACCATTGTTCCATGATCATTTACTGCATTTTTATACATCTGGATTCACTAAGTATTTTTATACTCACCCCCTCCAATGGTTAATATTTTTAGGTCTACAGTGAGGCACGCATTCCATTGGCATTCCCTACTCCTGCCTTGGAATAGTACTAACTGATCATGTAAATCTCAAGTTCGAAAGTATATGTAAATAATTGTACAGTATAGAGGTCTTATGGTACTATAAATTAAAGAGTAACATATATATATGTTTGTGCTTGCATCTTTACAGTTTCATATAAGAATTATAATATGGATATTTATGATATGATATATATATGTGTGGAAATTGCTTGATATGCAAATGTGATTATATTGAGTTTATATTGGAGATCCAGAGGGATCATTGAAATGAGAATAGAGGTTGAAGTATATAGTAGAAGTGTTTATATGCATGTTTTTCAGCTGGGCATACTCCTTATACAAAGGAGATGTTGCCCAAATTTTTATAAAGTTGTCAAGCTATAATGAGCTTGTTATTGTATTGCATGCCATATAGTATAGTCATTTGGGTTCTTCGTGGTACTGGTAACTTAGGCATCACCTGTACCCTAGGACCGTCGTGGCTCCTAAGTTGGGTCATGACAGAGTCAGAATAACAAAAATTCAATCTCGTTTTATTTAATAAATCCAGAAAGAATGAAATTCCCAAGAGATTGAATCAACAAAAAATGGGTCCTAAGTCTAAACCCGTCTTCTTTGGGATGAACATCCTCCGATTCATCAGAGTCCCCATCTTCGGTCATGACGGTATCCTGTTTAGCCTTCTCCTCCAACTTGTTATCGGCCGTGTCTTCTCCTTCTGGTTTTGTCATAGAGTCTATCTCAAAGCCCCCAGTTTTAATAGTGTCAGCCTCCATCTCTGTAATCAAGGCAACCCGTCTGGTCTTCTCAATAGGCTAAACCTCTGCGACAAACCAAGAGTCATAACCCTCTAATTTCCCTGACAACCCAGCAGGACGTGCGAAGAGCATCGATCGCCTTCAGCCATTCATTATGGCTTGGGACACAGGCCCTGTAATTGGAGATGTGGAAAAAATAGCTCCGTCTGGTGGAATTCCCTGTGACTGTCCCATCTGTCTCAAGATTCTAGTTCTTTGGTAGAATGAGGTCATAGAGATCCCCAGCAAATAGAACATCTTGTACCCATAACTCATTATGATGAATGAGTCAATTCCATACCAGGAGTAGTACTAGAGCAGCTCTGTAGAATCCAACTCCAAAATCCAAGCAATCCATTCTTTTTCGGAACTAAGATGAATGAGGGTTCTTCGCATGTGGTAATGAGCAGCCGAATATGGCATTCTAGTTGGGGGAGCCACCACTTACAGATGGTCCTTGAGCCAAACCTGAAAAGAAACAAAAGGAGTAAAAAGAATGAATGATAAAAAAAATGGAAGTGCAAGATCTTTTTACCTGTAAAATGACAGGGCTGACAGACCAAGGCCCTTTTGGATCTAAAGTTTCCATCCAGGTTCTGCAGGGTTTCCACTAAGATCAGGCCAGCAATGGTGCAACTGTGCTCCATCTGAGCAATTAACTCCACTACCCGAATGTCTCCCCAACCAGGAGAATTAAAGAAGAGGCATCCAACGGTCAAACACATAGCCAAAGTGATCATTCGGTGTTCCTTTCTTATTTTATCCACCGGATTTTCTGGATATTGGAACTCAGCCATGACTACAGTAAGGTTGATCCGACCCTCCACGACCATAAAACTGGCTAGCTCGTGTTTCAACCCCAAAAGCCTCCTTAAATAATGAAAGTAGCCAACCCTATACTCAGGGATTGCTAAAGCCGCATTCGGGTTGCTTCTTAGGATGGCACTGAATTCTTCAAAGGTAGGGCATATTTCCTCCATACTAGCACCGAACTAGAACATGTAGTCAACAGGGTCCCAAAACCTAAAGCAAGCCCTCAAAAAGTCCCAATCAGCTTTCACCCCTCTCAGAGTCAGCACAGAATTGATTCCATACTTGCCCATATTGATTTTTTTTCTACCTTGTCTAGGTTTTTAGTCCATAAAAACATGTGGTGGCTATAGTGGGGCTCCATTGGCTTTTTTGGATAAAATAAGAGAGAAAAGTTGGAAAGAAAATGCTAAGAAAGCACTCAGGGTCGCTAGGAAGAGTCTGAGTGACTTTTTCGGGAGAAGGGAGACCCCTTTTTATAGAAAAGTGAGCCAAAGTAGGCTGGGGCGCGTAAATCTGCCACCAAGGCCTGGTGGCGGTGCCTAAGGCTTGGGGCAGCAGCAACACCTTATGGTGGCGGCAGCCGCCCAGCCTCTGGAAATCCAGGGCGGCAGCCGCCCAAAGCCCTGGCAACACCGCCATAAGGCCAGGGTGGCAGTGTCCCTTCAGGCCGGCGGCAACAGCTTTCCTGGGAAGTTTTTTTGGATTTCTGGGAATTCTTTTGAGTCCGGGGCATTTTAGGACATTTCCACAATATTTTTAGGCATTTTTAGTGCATTTGATTTCATTTTTGGACTGAAAATTGCATAATATGGCATTTTAGTCTGCATCCAGGACATGGGGTGGTAAAATTTTAAAGCATCATAACATAACACACAATATCATTCATATATCATACATAGCATCATCATAAACATCCATACATCGTAGTTAAAAGAAAAGAAAAGAAAAAGCAGGGAAATCCGGAGAAAGAAGCTCAATCTCTTCTGCGACGCCGGCGAGGGTCCTCCAGTGGACGTGGTGGATCAGACAAGACATCAAGCCGAGTCAACATGCTCATCAAGGCTAGCTCTATTCTTTGCCCCACACGATAGTTGTGGCGGGCCCACTCTATAGTAAGCTGAAAAGAGTAAAACGTCAAATGCTTAGCTAAATAATAATTTTCGAAAGCAAAGGTACTAGGTGTCTTTAGCTAAAGAATCATTTTCGAAAGCAAAGCTACTAGGTGCCTTAAGCTAAAGGATCATTTCCGAAAGCATAAGAAGCATCAACGTACCTCAAGGTTATCAGGGAGGTCTGATGTGTGAGGGTGAACTTCATCCGAAAGATGGAACCTCTGCGTCTTTTCACGAGCGTTGATGTAGAAGATATCCTCGGGAAGCATATGGTTGGGTCCCAACATGACCCGGTCAGGATCATTTCTTATCTCAGGGGTAATACTGGGACCAGCTGCACAAGGGTCTCTCAATGCACCTAAACTACAGACACGACCTAGTCTCCCAGAAGAAGGACCAGCAACACTAGATGCACGCTCAGACTGCCTGTATGGGTTGCTGATAGGACCCATTAAACGGGTGCGACAAAATGTTGCGTAGTCATCTATGGGTACTACATATAGATGGATCGGGAGCCTAGTGTAAGCCTCATCAGGAACTTGCATGTCCATATCCCATCTCATGTTAATCGGCGAGTGAACAGGAACTACCCACCTACCAACAGTCTGGACTCGGACCCTTTCTCCCAGATAATATAATCTGTGATATGGTGAACGGAGCCACAAACGAGAACAAGCCAATATAACACTTGGGTTGAGTTCCACTGTCATCAGTGGCATGCGGTCAACATAGGGTTTCATCACAACCTGCGCAAAGATTTGTCATAAACAGAACCATGGAATATGGGTGATGAAAAGTCAGTAAAATACCTAAAAAGCATCGAGGCTGTCGAAGAAAGCCAGTATGGTCCCGAATTCGCACACGCCGGTGCTAGACCAATATTCCCTATTCCACCGTACACCAGCCAGAAAAAAGTCAAGCCTGGGGCTGCTCAGAGTGGGGGCAAGTGTCTAAAAGTATTCATAGGCCCACACCTAGCTCAAGCATGATAAATAGAATGTCGAAAAGCAAAGTCAGAACAGGTGTAGAGAGTACCTCCCAAACCAAATAAGATTCAAATGCATAAGATGAGAAAAACATACCTCCCATATCAAGTGAGTCCCTCCATAGGAATAAAAAGCTCCTTGGGACAGGCTGCATATTTCCCGATATATGGTGCTCAGAATAGCGCTCGCTTAGTCATACTTACCCAAGATAGTCATATCCATCAAGCTGGGCAGAATGTTCAGGTTGACGGTATCACGACAAGTATGACCGAATGTGCATCCAGCCATGATCAGTATCATCGGTCTGGCAACTACCTCAGCATCATATATCACCCTGGTAAACGGCTCCATCTCTCTCAGCCAGGCCTGAAGCCAAGTGCGAGGAACTAATATGCAGTTTCAAGGGGGGATCTTGGCCTATAAGCCGAACCATATCCTCGGGATTAAAAGCGGTTCTCCAGTCAGAACAGAGATCCAAGTGACGGGTTCCAAAGTGTAATCCGGTCAGCATCGACAAGTCCAGTGGGGTGACCGTCAGTTCCCCACAAGGAAAGTGAAAGGTGTTGGTAGTGTCCCACCATCGCTCAACCAGAGCTTTGATCAAAGCCACATGGCTCTCAGGATTGGTTTTGACCTTCAGAAATTACACAAAACCAGTGGGCTCTAGCAAAGGTCTTACCGGAGTCTCCTTAGATAAAGCATCAGCAAGGTAGGCTAAATTTGATCTAGCCCCCTATTCCTGAGCATGGTATTCTAAAAAAAAAAATTTGAAAAAAATGAATGAATAAAAATAAATGATAAATTCCAAAATAAATAAATAAATAAAGGACAAGGTACCTCGATTCTACCATCCCAAGAAATGTGTTGCTTGGGTTCCTGCAGCAAGTTCTCCGGGTCAGGATTATCCCGTGGGGCCTCATAGCTGTGGTGTCCCCGATTGCTACTTCCAGAAGCTGAAGCCATCCAGACGAAGAGAGGAGAAGCCTTAGAGAAAGAATCTAGAGAGAGAGAGAGAAATGAAAAAATGGAGGAGTGAAGAAAATGAGGAACCCCACCCCCCTATTTATAGATTTTGAGAATCTGAAAAATGACCGTTATGTCCCCAACTTAGCCAAAAACAAGAAAACTTGTATTTCTGGAGCAATTCAAGTCGGAATCAGACGCCGTCAATTTTGTTAGATCCGTAGGACTTTTCTCTAACCATAAAGCTATCATTCATCCAAATCAGACATCGGAAGCATCTATAATTCAAAAAATGACAGAGACAAGAAAATACCATAAAAGTGAAAAGTTGCCCGAGCATGACAGATCACACTTGTATACCTCCAGGCCCCGAAAGACGCAATCAAAATGCCTCTTTTTGTTCCAAACAGACAGGAATGACTCGGTTCACCTACATCACGCCTGTCATTCAAAATAGACAGCCATGATTGGGGGGCAGCTATGAACACTCATTTTTTACACCCTCAGACTCGTACCAACCCGAACGGCATTCCTCGGAACCAAACCCGCGCTAAGAAAGACTAGGAGCAGCTTTAGAATGGAGTCTGGGCATAGTTGCAGCCCTCCAGCCTTGGAAGTGCCGCCAGAGGGGGGTGCCGGCGGTGCCACCCACTCTGGGCGGAAGCTGCCATGCAATGAGGCTCCTTACTGCGGCAGCCGCCCCTCTTCACAACCTGTGCTGCAAAGGCACTATGGCGGCGCCGCCACCCCCTTTTGGTGGTAATGTCTTCTCTTGTTGGCGACAGTGATGGTCTGCATCTGATTTCTTCCGAATTCCACATCAAAAATTGATGGGATTCGACCCCCAAAGCTCCTATTATAAATAGAGAGCCTCCCCTCACCCTGCAGACAGACAACAACACACAACAACAGGCAGAAACACATAGTTGAATATTGTCCTCGAAGTAAGGTCCCTCTGCTGATTTGCTTTCTTAAAAGCTAAGAAGGCATCCTGACTCATCACCTCGAGACATCATCAAAGGTGGAACTCCGCTCCAGAAGAGCACTCCGTCCACCAGCATCCCTAGAAGCTAGGGCAAAGGTATGTTTTCCTATCTCATCTTCTTTATTTTGGTAAAGCATTAAAATAAAGAACCAAAACATGATAAATTGGGCATAAAATCAACCCTCCTTCGCGAGAAGGAAGAACTGCATGGGTTTTGATTCCCATTCGACGGGATACGCAGGCAAGCTGTATAAAAGCTTCAAATCCAAAAAACGACAAAAACCATCTCTTTTCTTTTGATTATTTACTTAACTTTATTTGTTAAATATATTGTTTGGGGAATGTGTGATCAACCTAGAACCCATACGGGCTAAAGTTGATATCCCATATTTTTAAGATTTTGAGATGTAATAATTTTCTTTTATCGCTCTTTTTAATTATTTTATTCTATTGTTCATGCATTTATTTATTTGCTCATGCATCTTATATGTCATTCTTTAATTGTTCATAAAAATCATTTTAAATCAAGGTTAAAATTGAAAGCCAAGTTCAACCGAAAACATAGTCCCCGAACCCTTTTTGGTTTCAAGGACTAGTGCACTTTTTCCTTTGGGATAAGATTGGAGTCAAAATGGGTTTTTACCTTAAATTTTCCCTACAAAAATAACTTAAAGTGGCGACTTCAAAACATCAAAAATTGTTTTAAAAAAAAAGGCGCTAAGCTCGTCTCCTCCGTGAGAAATTTCCCCATAATAAGCACTCTGATGCCCCCAATGCCTCTTTTTTCTTTCTAAAAAGGGCAGGGCCCGGACGGAGCGGTGCTCGGGCGAGGCCTCACAGGGGGTTCAAATAATTTATCCTTCTATTTCAAGCATTTTCCCCCCTTAATAAATAAAAACATGTTCAAGAGGTACACAAGGTCTCATCAAAGTAAAAATATATTTTCAAAATACATTTGAACAAATAAACATGCCATTAACATTTTGAAATTTTTAATCAATAGGCATATAAGCACTATTACAGTGGTAACATATTCATTCTATGAAGATTTAAAGTTTAGAGTCATCACTTGTAGTTCAGAATATTAACCTTTTGAAGGAGGTAAACCTATTTTGAGTTGTAGCATCCATTGCACATCATTTGGCTTCTTTTTTGCTTTGGACTTCAAATAATATGACTTCTTATCATCATCAAATTTTTGATAAAAAAAAAAGAAGTCTTTGGTACCCATTTCATTTTGTGTCCTTGGGGGTTATCCTTTGTGCATTTAACAACCCAAACTAACTTAGTTTTTGGTTGTTTACTTTTAATAGCACATTCATGAATAATATGACCATATGTATTACAATAAGAAAAATATTTGTGAAATATCATATTATTTCTACTTATATATTAATGATGCCTTTTTGTTTTGTAAAAATAAGATTTATGTCCATAACCATTACATGAATAACAATATCCATTAAATTTGTAGTTATGACTATGAATGTTATGTGTTAGTCCCTTTGGCAACCAAGAGGGGGGGTGAATTGGTTGCCTTTTAAAAATAACAACCAATTAAAAATATGATGAAGGAAGAGAAGAAGAAAATCAACACAAAAAGTTATAGTGGTTCAGCCAAAATAAGCCTACGTCCACTTCTCAAGATCAAACTTGAGTATTTCACTATCTTTGATCCTTTTACAGGTTCAAGATCAAACCTAAGTGTTTTGGATCATACTTTAACCTTTTACAATTGTGTTTTTCTC
Source organism: Aleurites moluccanus (assembly GCA_948193065.1). Classification (NCBI taxonomy): domain Eukaryota; kingdom Viridiplantae; phylum Streptophyta; class Magnoliopsida; order Malpighiales; family Euphorbiaceae; genus Aleurites; species Aleurites moluccanus. The sequence goes on from CANXYC010478791.1 coordinate 7,622, forward strand.
AAACTAGGGTCACACATAACCCAAGAGATTTACAAGAGATGAGAAGAAATAATACCCCTTTTTACCACACTCTCTTATAAACAAAGATCTTCAACAACTTTGAAGATTTACAATAAATGCAAGTATAAACTGATTTTTGCACAATAAATATGAATGATCTTTCAATCAATGATTTTTGAACTTGTTCTAAGGTTGTTCTCCACTCATTTAATACAAACCAACTCATATTTATAGTCTTGGTTGAAGAAAGAGCCGTTTAGACTCATTTTCCCGCAATAAATGCACCTGAATTTTCGCTCCAATGGCTAGTTTACAGGTGAGTCACGCCCGCAACTGGAATCGTCGCTCCCGCGACCTGTTTCTTTCCTTTTTGGCTCGAAGAGAGATAAATTTGAATTTTATAGAGTAGCGCCCGCTACAGAAGTTGTCGTGCCCGAAACTCATTACGAGATACAACACTCAAACTTGGTTGAGCTTCTTCATGCTCGTGACTGAGCTTGGATAATGTTGAAACTTTATCTGGTCGCACCCATGATGGTATAATGTTGCTCCCGCGACTGAATGACACTATTCATCTTGAAACTACTAGATGTTTTGAGATATTTTGACTTTAATTTCGTGCCCGCGAATAACTTTGTCACACCCCTAACTTCGCTTAGTCGTACCCGCGACATCCTTGTGTCGCGCCGGCGACTAGAGGGACATGTTTTCCTGGAAGCTACTGGATGTTTTTGAGATATCTCAAATCAATTTTGTGCCCGCGACTGGGAAGTGTCGCGCCCCTGACTTGAAGCTTTTCAACTGTGACTGATTTTGTTGCACCTGTGACCAAGCTTGTGCCTAGAGTCGCGCCCACGACTGAAAGTGGTCACGCCCGTGACTAAGCAGCATCCTGTAATACTTTTAGAGAAATTCTTAGAAATTCTTGCATATAATCAAACAAACTCATTAGTCTATTGATTTGGTATTTGTAACCATCAAAATAAGTATGATGAAGACCCTTAGATCTAACAATCTCCCCTTTGTTAATGGTGACAAACAACCAATTATAAAAGGTTGTGCATGATTATATGTAAACTCCCCCTTAATTTGTGCTTTATTCTAAAGAAAATCATAGAATATGATATTTAAAATAAATATAACGTATTTAAGCAAATATAGCACATCTCACATGTCAAATATCAAATATAACACATACACATATCATATCACACCATAACACCGTAATTTTTATAATTTTATCCCCCTTTGTTTGATACCAATCAAAAAGGTAAAATTATCAATCCATTACAAAAAAAGGTTTTAAGAAACAAAGGTTAAAACAACACAAAGAAAATCTATGTAGGAGGAACACTGAGAGCAAGATATGAAGAACCCTAGACTGCAACAGCTCCAATAGCTACAATACTGGAGAAACTAGAATCAACAGGGGCCTTGCCTTTATCCAGGGGTTGAGCAGGGGCAGCATCCATGAGAGTATCCTCTATGTTTCCATGCTCACTAGACTTGGCATCAGCTGTGTCTGAAGTTGATGGAGAAAAAGCCTCACAATGCTCCATTTCTACCAAAAATTTCCTTTATTGGCGACGTAAATGTTGAATTGTAGCTTTGAGATAAGTCTTGACTTTAGTCTCAACAGAAGAGACTCTATCATCCAATTTTTGTATATGCACCATAATCTCAATTTGGTGGTTCTCTAAAGCATCGAAGCAAGCTGTAAGAAATTTCATGAGTGAAGAGGAAAAAGCTATGTCTTCAAGAGGTGCAGGCTGAGAAGGAACTGTAGTATCAACAGAGGGAGCAACAACTTCTTCCTGTTGCTCAGCTTCCTCACCAACTGCAAGAACAAGTTTAAGAACAAAAGTGCCATCTGGCCTTTTTTCAATGATCCTCATACGCTGTAAAGTAATCACCCAAGGAATTTATTCTCTGGAAGATTATGAACCATGGGTTTGAAAGCAGTGTTGATTGGATCAAAAGAGGGATTTGCACAAATTGCACATGCTATATATGTCACCAAGTGACCACAAACAATATGTCCTGACTTCTTGCAAGCAATGTCGTGAAATTGATCCACCAACCACCTAGCAGAGGCAATAGGATAACTTTTCTCGATGCACCAAAGAAAGAACAACTCGGTTTTGAGAAAAGCACTGTAACTGGTTCCTCTACTATTTATTATATAGGTGATAATTATGTGAAGCACCTTGAGTATCGGGTCTCTAATACTAGTGAATTTTGAAATTTTGGGATTAAAAGGTTGAGAAGACCCAGTAATTTCCTTCCAAAACTCATGCAAATTTTCTTCAAATTTATGGGAAAAACCAGTTGCCCCAATTTCAGTAAATCCAAAAAGCTGACTGGTTTGCCTAAGAGTAAGAGTATAGGGTTTACCCAGAAGTTTAAAACTCATATTATCATAGGTAGATCCTCTAGTTATGTCTAGAGAGAAAGTGGGGAAAAACTCCATGGAAAGCAAAAGAAAATAGTCATATTTGATATCCACCATTGTGAGCCAATGGACAGATTGGAGTTTTGTCCTAATGGGTTCACTCAGTCCTAATTGGTCTAACTCCATCTAATTCACATATCTAGAAGGAAGAATTGAACGGTTTGAAGCAAGATTTTCATACCGGGTAATTTCCTGAGGAGATAGAGATTGAACCAAAACTTCCAGATCTGTAGGATTCCACTCTTCATGATTGACTGGAGTCCTTTTCTTCTTAGGAATAGGAGCAGGAGAAGGAATTGAGGTGGAAGGAGGAATGGGTGGAGAAGAAGATTCTGAGGAGGAAGAGCTAGATGGAGGAGAGGGAATGGAGGTCTGCCCTAATTTTGGTCTTTTAAAAGCTTTTTGGCCCTTCCTAGCCCAAGATTTTACTCTTTTAGGACCCACTGAGGTGCGAAATGAAGATTGAAGCAAGAAGAGAGAGAGATTTTGAGAGAAAATGTTTTGAATTTGGAGAGAAAATAACGAAAAAAAAATGCGAAATAGGGGTTTTAAAAAATTGAAAATCGCGTGAGTCACGGCTGCGACATCGATCTGGCAGGCAAAGAAAATAAAGAATAAACTAGAAGTAGCGACTACGACAAAAATCTGATCGCGGTTGCAAAGGAAATGGTAGTGGCTGCGACAGAAAAAAGTCGTGGCTGTGAACTAAATAGAACAAAAATAAAAACAGAAGAGAGAGGCAATTTGTGACTCTTGGTATTCCGATGGTCATGGCTGTGACCTTTGTGGGTTACGGCTGTGACCTTTAGTCGCGGCTGAGACTAAAGAATGCAAAAAAAAATTATTTTTTCAAAAATTTTTCCATCCAACATGCCTAATTCTCTCTTAATAAAATTCATCCTTACTTCATTCAAGGGTTTGTAAAAATATCTGCCAATTGATTATTTGACGCTATAAATTCTAGAGCAACATCATGATTTTGCACATGATCTCTAAGAAAATTATGTCTAATATCAATATTTTTACTCCTTGAATGTTGAACAGGGTTTTTTGATAAATTTATAGCATTAGTGTTATCACACTTTATGGGTATAGCTTTTAGAGGCATACCAAAGTCTTTAATTTGTTGTTTCATCCACAATACTTTTGAATAACAACAATCGGCATCCACATATTCGGCTTTTACGGTGGACAAAGCAACATAATTTTGCTTCTTGCTAAACTAAGAAACAAGACAATTTCCTTGGAGTTGGCAAGTATCGGAGGTACTTTTCCTATCCAAGTAACTACCGGCAAAATCTGCATCCGAATATCCAACAAGATTAAAGTCCATACCTCTAGGATACCATAAGCCTAAGTGTTGGGTGCCAATTAAATATTTAAAAATCCTTTTTACAGCATGCAAATGTGACTCTTTTGGACAAGATTGAAATCTAGCACACAAACATACGACAAACATAATATCGGGTCTACTAGTAGTTAAATAAAGCAAACTTCCAATCATACCTCAATATTTCTTTTCTTTAATAGATTTGTCAAGATCATGTTTGTCAAGTTTGATGGAGGGGCTAATTGGAGTTTTACTCACTTTTGCTCCTTCCATCCCAAGCCTTTTTAAAAGACTTTTTGTGTATTTAGATTGGTTGATGAAGATTCCTTCTTCTTCTTACTTGATTTGAAGACCAATGAAATACTTCAATTCTCCCATCATGCTCATTTCAAATTCTTCTTGCATGCATTGAGAGAATTCCTTGCATAAAGATTCATTAGTAGCACCAAATATTATATCATCCACATAAATTTGCACAATTAACAATTTTTTTTTCCTTTTTAATAAAGAGTGTTGTCAACTCTTCCTTTTGAAAAACCATTTTTAATTAAAAAGGAACTAAGTCTATCATACCAAGCTCTAGGAGCTTGTTTTAGACCATAAAGAGCTTTTTGAAGTTTGAAGACATGGTTTGAAAAATCAAAATATTCAAAACTAGGAGGTTGAGCAACATACACTTCTTCTTCAATATAACCATTTAAAAATGCACTTTTAACATCCATTTGATACAATTTAAAGTTCATATGACATGCAAATGCTAGAAGCATTCTAATAGCCTTAAGTCTAGCTACGGATGCAAAGATTTCATCAAAGTCTATTCCTTCTTCTTGATTATACCCTTGAGCCACTAGCCTAGCCTTATTCCTAGTTATTACTACATCCTCGTCCATTTTGTTTCTAAAAGCCCACTTATTGCCAATGATAGGATGATCTAAGGGTCTAGGAATTAAGGTCCAAACCTTGTTTCTTTCAAATTGATTCAACTCCTCTTGCATGACATCTACCCAACTCTCATCATCTAAGGCTTCTTTAATGTTCTTAGTTTCTAATTTGGAGATGAATGCAAGGTTATTTATTATCTCCTTAAAAGAAGATCTAGTGGTAACTCCCTTAGAAGGTTCTCCATTGATCAAATCTTTAGGATGATCCCTTTTGAATTTCCAATCTTTTAGAAGTTCATTTATAATTTGAGGGGTGTCAAGATTAATTGGTTGATTCTCAGAACTTTCATTAATTTCTTTGGATGAGTCAGCAAGATTGTCAATGACATGAGATGAATCATTCAAATGAGTGTTTTCAAAATTATTAATTACTTCATCAAAATCAAAGTTTTTGGATTCAAAAGGGTTTAATTCATCAAATGTCACATGCATAGACTCTTTTACTACTAGAGTTATTTTATTAAAAACTCTATATGCTTTGCTAGTAGTAGAATAGCCAAGGAATATGCCAATGTCAGTTTTGGAATCAAATTTCCCAAGTTATCCTTGGTCTTTAATATAAAGCATTTGCATCCAAATACTCTTAGATATGAAATTCTTGGTTTTATACCATTTCATAGCTCATAAGGAGTTTTGTTTAAAAAATGTCTTATAATAAGTCTATTTGAAATATAACATGCACAATTGATGGCTTCCACCCAAAAATACTTAGGCAACGAATACTTATTTGGCATTGTTCTAGCCATACCAATCAATGTGCGATTTTTCCTTTCCACTGCCATATTTTGTTAAGGAGTTCTAGGAGAAGAGAAGTTATGTGAGATACCACATTCATCATAAAATATTTTGAAATCCTTATTTACAAATTCTCTACCATGATCACTTCTAAGAAATGTGATACAAAAACCTTTTTCATTTTGAACACGTTTAGAAAAGATTTTAAATTCTTTAAAACTTTCATCTTTATGAGATAGGAATAGAACTCAAGTGAATCTAGAGTAATCATCAACAATAACAAATGCATATTTTTTACCCCTCAAACTTGAGGTTCAACAAGGTCCGAAAAGATCCATATGCAAAAGTTCAAGAGGCCTAGATGAAGAAACTTGGTTCTTGGCCTTAAAATAACTTTTGGTTTGTTTTCCCATTTGACATGCATCACAAAGTTTATCCTTTTGTAATTTGATCTTTGGGAGTCCTATAACTAGGTCATGGTTTATGAGATTTTCTATATGCTCTATGCTAAAATGTCCTTGTTATACATCAGTTTAAAGGCTTAGAACTTAAACTTTAAGAGGCAAACCCATAGAGTTCTTTCTTTGTTTAATTGATATGTTATATGCATGTTTATGCTTGAATTGAATGAATATTCATGTTTTAGAAAGTTTTACACATGTAAAAGTGCTTTAAAGGCTGTTAGGAAGAAATTGGAAAAAATTTAGTTTTTTGTGAACTGGGGGGAAAATGGTCATTTCGCACCCCTTCGAGTTTTATGGAAATAAACATGATATTTGAAGATAGAAAAGAATATTAGGACATGAAAATGATGATATTTAATTTATTTAAAGTTTTGTTGGAGAATTAAACCCGGTTGAAAATAATTCCCAGCCAAGAGCAGCCGACGGCGAGTTGCTTGCTGGCTAGGGTTTCTGGGGGATTTTATTGAAGTTTTGCTAAGAGGTGGGTCTATATATATGATTGATGCATTATTCATTCATAAGTGATGCATTTATGCATATGAAATGATATCTTTGCTTAAAAACCATTAATGATCCATTTTTGGGCAGATTTACCAATATGACCTAAAACAGAGCTACCGAAATGCCTATAATTGGCATAAACTTTGAATTACTATAAAAGTTACTCTGAAAGGCTGTTTGATATGAAACCAAGCCCAA
>CANXYC010478908.1:0-14494 GCA_948193065.1 Aleurites moluccanus
TATATATATATATATATATATATATATATATATATAATTTTGAACGGAAATATAAAATTTTTTAAAAAAAGTGGGGGTGAATAATAACTTTTTTTGGGAATTTTTTCAGTAATAGTACTATATATTAGGGATTTTCAAAAGTATTAGGGGTCGTTCATGTAACAACCAAGAATTTGAAACCATATTTTCATGAGATAAATTTAGCTAAAATTATTATGGATTATGACATTGTAGTTCTTTACATGTTTGTGTATGTGTATGCATATATATCATCTTGCATTTATATTCATAAAATTATTAGATGAGTTAGAGATCCATGATGCGTTCACGTTAGATGGATAGACTATATATTATTTATGTGAGGATTGTGAATTCTGTGAGTGAGCAAAATTTTACAACTTAGTTTTTATAGTTTTAAGGAAAGAATTTGGAAAAGTCTAAACATAAAAGTTATCGAGTTATGTCCTATCTATATGCTTGAAAATCCATTTTGTAAATTTTCATGTGTGTAAGGATATATTTCACCTCGACCAAAACCGGTTCATGTTGCTACTCCTGCAGGTAGTCTAAATATGTCCATTTATTTTCATATTCTTAAATACTAAATTAAACAAAGTGTAAAACATGAAAATTCATCTATGTATAAAATAAGTGTCTATAAATTAGTTTATCAATTGAAAACGTTTTGAGATATAGTCATAAAAGTGAGACTTGCATAGATGATACTTGCAGAGAAAAGAGTAAACTTTAAAAATTCACCATAAATTATATAATGCATATTCTCAATTGAATTTTAGACACGTTGTATCTTCATATATCTAGTTTAAGTGAAAAAAATAACCGAGGTGATTAGATTTTTGTAGCAAAAAATTGAGGTGGTTGAACTAGTATTGCGAAGATTATTTCAGCATGAACAGTAGCAGCAAAAGCTATATATGTAGAGGCAGACTCTTATATTTTTCAATCGAACTTCAAACCTCACATTTTTTTCTTTTCTTTCTAAGACATTAATATTCTAATTAATGCATTATTAGGGGGAAAAACACTTCAAGTTAACATCTAAGTCTCATCCAAGCTAAGTTTCTTCAAGATTTTTTGTTATAAAGGAAATAAGGTCAATTTTTCAGAAGTTTTATTATGTTATGGGAAGTTAGTATAAGCATTTATAGCTATTATAAATAGTTGATTGAAAAGTTAGGGTAAGATGATGAATAGTACTTATTTATCTAAACCTTCACTTTTTCTTTGAGAATGATTAAACTGATGTTAGAAATCATGTATAGACACTTTAAGATATTTAGAATCATAAGAATTTACTTTGTATGTTTATGATTAAGAAAAATCCTAATTTTAAGATTTTGGATAAAGTTAATTATAAGTTAAAATCTATAGACATGGATGAAGATCTTTACAAGTTATTTTAAGCTATACTACATATTTTATAGTTATAAAATTCATGAAGTGCCTAAACCCTAGTTTATGATTTTAAGTTTCAAGAAGGCTATTGATGTTAAGGTTGTATTCAAGCTAAATCATATCATGTATTAATGTTATGAGTTATCAAGCATGCACATAGAGTCAAATTCATGTACATGTTTAGAGTTAAGATAGATAGCTCACATTATGTTGAGATACTAATTAAGGGAATTAAGTATAAGTTTAAGATGACGATTTTATCTCTAGTTAAGTACCAAACCGCCTTATTCAGAGATCCAAGTAAGAAAACTAGGTACGGATTAGGGAAGGTATTAGGCACCCCATCCTTCTTGACCATATTAGCCAGCCTCTACTCTAAGTTAGAAGTTCAAATAGAATACAACTTAAATATACCCTAAATAATCAATTCAAATGTGCATTACCAATAATTTACAATCTACAAGTCATAAAAGTAAATTTTATCATGGCACATGATCGACTGTATAAAAAATTAGACTGATCATAATTCTCAGTAAAGATTTCAGGAGTCACAAATGGTCTCACTTAAAATCCAATCATCTTAGACAGAATTATACAAGGTATAATTAATTGTACAACCTCACATGACCATTCTTAAAATACCACATAAAGAATAATATAATCTTTACATATTTGAATAAATCACACTAATCCTAAAGAAAAGGAAGGAGAAATGAAGCTTCTAACAATCTAACAAATATATTGCACAATCCAATTAAGGTAAAGTATATCATACATTCATACATCTAACATTCTAAATAAAGAAATTGAAAGGATAAATGAATTTAATATAACTTAAATCATTAATGTGGCTTTTAGAGCCACAAGCTTGCTTTTGAGCCTTAGTGCATATGGGCCCATTTATTTATTTTCATGCTTGGACCTTATGGGCCTCATATTATTCATTTCATCTTAGCATTCTTACATGGTTAGTTCATATAACAAAATACAAATACAATCTACTTTGCAAAACAATCATGCTTATTTCAATCATACTAAGTGCTTACATATGCATGATTCGAAGATTCAACCTAACTATCTTAATTCTTTTGATTTATTTACATGTGATCAAAACATATCAAAAATAATGACTCATATATATAATTATTATTAAATCAAATCATTTTAATAATTTAACTTAGTCATGGCATGCTAACTCACAATCATGTTATTATTTACATTGCAACCAAGTTATCTTTCATTTAACTATGCTTTTCTTTGTACATTTTAGTGATCATACTTAAATCATACATCGTGTCATTATTTAAAGTATTTATCAAAAATCAGTAGCTACTCCATCATACCATTGCATTTTTTTATTATTTAGATTTAAGTCATTTATGCTAAAAATGATTTTAATGCAACATGTATGCCATTCTATATATTTAAGTCAAAATATTTTATTTACCAAACTAATTCATTTAGGTTAGTAGTTAATTGTACCATATTATTCATTTTAAAGTCATTTTATAAGTGTCTAAACATGAAATTGTCATTACATAATACTAAGCACACCAAATTTCAAGTTTAAGTCCTAAACTAAGAAACATGATAATGAAGATGCAAAAACAAATTTAAATTAGTACTGATACCCTAGTATTCCTAAAAATCATCATTTAATCGCATAAATTATGTTTTATAAATTCAGATGCATCATACATATCATATTTATACAAGAAAATAATAAAAGAAGCAAGAAAAAACACAAACCCCAGGAGTTGTCTCCCACGACCTTTTGATTATTTTTATGCATTTCGGGTCCAATTTTCTGCACACTTTAACCTTGATTACCCAAATATTTTATTTTTAATCTTTCCAAGGGTTTAAACACATGAAAAATTTAATTCAAATATTTATCAAATTTAGACAATAGCTCATTCTAAGTGTGTATGTGTTCATGTCAAAGTGACCTAAATCATGCAATTTAACCTTTCTTACATATTAATTCTTTGTTTATTCATTGAACATGCTTTTGAATATTAAAGATCGGTATTTAAGTTCTTAATAAATTCAATATTTGTTATATATAAGAATTACAAAGAAAAAAAAAGGATCATATGGATTGTTATCAATCCATATGATTATTGCCAATAATTCACATATTACAAAAAAAAAATAATAAAAAAAATTAAAAATACTGAAACTTGAATACATCAAGACTCGGCAAATCACCCTCAGGCTTTTATTATTCTTAAGGATTGTGGGATGAACTCGGTTCAAGAACATTGATTGCTTTGGAGAAGTTGCTCGGTGATTGAAATTGCTTTGAATCAAGGGTTTAATTCAAATTTATTTTGCTTCTTATTTTTAAGAAACACAATCAAGAATATCCTTAATATGCCTCTTTGTAAAAAAAAAAAAAAAAAAAATTAAAGAAGAAGAAAATGCCAAAATTCTAAATCAAATTCAGAAATTTAAGAAAAGTTTAATTCAAAAGATCTCTTTTAACTACAAAGTTTAATTTTAAAAGAAAATAATTCAATTAAAAAGAGTATTTAATTCAAAAACTCAATTTTTATAATTTAATTCCAAATATTCAATTTTAATTTTCTTTATAAAAAACCTTTAGAATTCTCAAACTTAGATTTTTTGTTCAATTTTTTAATCCCAAACAAGTGAGGATGAAGGGGTATTTATAGGCTCTAAAAACTCATTCATCCTCAACTAAATAGGAAGAATACTTGGTATACAAGCCTAGTATTCTCTTATTTTGTTTATTTTGGTTCCAAATTAGTTAAAATTCCTAAATAAAATAATGAAATTCTTCCTAAATAGCTTTTTAAATTTACTTTCAAATAAAGAACTTGAAGCTTCCTTTTTAATTTTAAACCCAAACTTTATTTTTAATAAAAATATTAAAAAGAATTAAAATTTAAATGTTAACTAGGCAATAAATCAAACCTAGAAGCCCCAAAATAAGGAGAAAAATAAGATCGTGGAGTGGTGACATGGGCTTAGAGCACCCTGCCGCTCGCGCTTCGAGCTATAGTGCCTGACGGCCCTAAGCCTGCACGAACCCGTCTGCTTGCCCCAAACGAGTCCCTTGTCGGCCTCCCGCACGCCCCTTTTCATGTCTGGACCTCCGAATATGATTCAAAACTATCCAAAATAATTTTAAATAGTATTTTAACTCTTTTATTAAAATACTAACTCGGATCAGCCTTAGGCCGACATGAGCTTGTCTACTTGCTGCTGCGTATAGGCTCGTTGGCCTCCCATGCACCCGATTTTGTGTCCGAACTTCCAATCATGATCTGAAACTCTCCAAAATAATTTCAAATAGTATTTTAACTCTTTTTATTAAAATATTAACATGGATCATCAATTGCTAACTTAAAAAATCCTAGCAATTTCATCTATCCAAAAATGTAAAAGCAACATTTCGATAAGTAATTTCATTGCACATCTCGGTTCTTGATGCTTCATTGTCATGACCCAGAAATCGGGAGTGATGGTCCTAGGATGTGGGTATAGTAAAAAAAGATCAATACCCGTAAAACCCCTGTAATATCTGAATACCTTCCTGCAACAATCATACTCAATATACATTTAGATTCACAACCTCAAATCATATTATCAGATCATCCATATTGTCCCATTTTCAAATCCATCATAATCAAAATAAATATCTATATTAACAGCCCAAAATAACATTTTATCATTTTCCATTACTATATATATATATCTGCAGACCATATTTTGATACAAACCATGGAGTATACTAGATTAAAATCAAAATACTTAAGTATCATATATTTATATAACCAAAAATAGACAACAGTTCCTTGGAGAAGATACTGGAACTGCACTACTGCTCAGGATCTGAAAATATTAAATCACAAATAGGGTGAGTATAAAAATACTCAGTGAACTCACTATATGCAGAAATGGGTATAGGTAATAAAAGTTCAGGATTAATAATCAAGAGTCGAGTTTATGCACACCCATGTTCAAAGAAGAAATAATTCAAGTAAAATCAAATAAACAATATCGATATGGTATCAATAAACAAGGTTGGATAACAATAAGGACCAATTGAGGGTCTGTGTGTGTAAGAGACAAATATAAAGGGTCTATAGCTATAGTCGAATATCTACTGTATACATAAGGTGGGCCAGATCTTATGGCTGAGACAAATCCCTTCCTAGCTAGGGTCTTGGACAATTAGCCCTGTCCAGTAGGCCACTGTGCACAGAGCTGATGGTTTTCCCCCTATTACCCCATCAGTATAGTAATTCTGTCAAATACACATATATATGATAACAAATACAATATAAGATATTAATAAACTAGTTTCCATGCTCAATATCCAGTATCAAATTCATATACAATCTTGATAGTCTGTACTCAAAAATATAAAAGTTTATCTATTTATTGGTACGGTATCATTAACAGCAAATAAATAAATTCAAGGAAACAAGTATAGGTCAAGAATCAATTGTCAACATATAGCCATTGCCACCATTGCCATTGGCTAGCCAATCTCGCTAGTGACAATGGCATTAGGCTTAAGTAATTAACATAGAATAACAAGGTTTCATTTAGGATTTTCATCGAACATATGGTGTATATAGGTTTAAACTTCATTTGATAAGTAATGGGTGTATTATTACCAAAGACCAAAATATCAATAATAAATCCACATTGTCAATAATCAAATAGGGTCATCAAGTCCAATAATTAATAACACCAAATGAATCAAAATGACAAGAAAAAGGATAGGAAAATCAAAGCAAAAACCTAGGGAAAAACTCAAATGGCCATTCGGCCAATAGTCATTTCTCAAGATAAATTTCCAAAACTCATTCTAATGTTTTAGGCATGTAAAATGGCATATAGGAATCTCACCTAAATGCTGAAATTATCAAAATACCCTTCCAATTCTCCAATTATCCTAAAGTAAGCAAAATGGGCAATCTTCATACTTTTCCTCCAAACAATTTTTTGCAACAAAATAATCACATAATTAGCATCTAATGGATGTAATTAATTAATTTCTAATGAAAATTAATACTAACTAATACTAATTCAAAATATGGAATTTAACATAAACCAATTAGGATTTCTAAAAGGGAAATTTTTACTAATTAACTTAAATGATGCAATCTTCTTCACTAACTATCTTAACTAACATCTAATTTAACTAATTAAACAATAAATTAAAAGAAAACAACAACTTACTATTTTGATGAATAGTGACTGAAAATTTTCTTCCAAGGAACACAAAAATTCCTTTGATTTCTTGGTTGGATTTTGATGGAAAAGGCCTAATTAAGTTGGACTTATAAATTTTCTATGATTTTTCTCTAGGATTTTTGGCTAAAATTTGGTGGGTAGTAGCTTAGGGGTTCTTCCATGGAGGGAGGGAGGGAGAGAGGGAAAGGAAAGATGAAGAAGAAGAAGTCTAATTGGATATTTATTTAGTGTATTTTTGTTTATTTGCAAAGAAGGACGTAGTATTGTAGGTATTTAGGTTTTTAACCGATTTCTTTCCGTAATTTATTCTGGTTATTCTGTTAAGATTCAAGTTTGAAAGTGGAAATTGAAATGACTTATTTTGAGTTGTTCTATTTATTAAAAATAGTTCTAAATCAATTCTGGATTACAGATAATGGATTTTCAAAATTGCCCCTAAAGTTGCCATTAATTACAACTTTACCACTCTTTAAAATCTCAATGTTCCTAAAGGTTTTTCAGTTCTTTCTTTTTACCATAATTTCACATAAAATTAATTAACTTAATCCTCCTAGGTCTGAATAAATTTTTTTTAAATTCAGCGGACTGTTATTTTCTCGGGCAGTGTAATTAACACCGATATTTTCCGGAACAATATCACAAATGCACGTTAACTGTGTTTCAAAAATTATTTTTAGTTATTTCAATGCTTCTAGACCAATAACTGATTATATAACTATTCAATTATAATTGCATTTCTTAGCATATTACATTCTACCCCTCTTTCAATAAATTCATCCTCGAATTAAAAATAAATCTATACCTCATTGCTGAAACAGTTGAGGGTATCTAGAGCGCATATTGGCCTCACTCTCCTAGGTGCAATCCTCCATAGAATAATTTCGCCAAAGGATTTTCACCATTGGAATCACTTTATTTTATAATTGTCGGACTTGTCTGTCAACAATTTTAATTGGTGTCTCCTCATATGACAAGTTCGACTCTATCTCCACTTCTTGTAATTCCAATATACGTGATGGATCTGCTATATATTTACGGAATATCGATACATGAAAAACAGGATGAACATAGCTCAAACTAGGTGGTAGAGCCAAATGATAGGCCACATCCCCAACTCTTCCCAATATCTCAAAAGGTCCAATGTATCTGGGTGACAGTTTTCCCCTTTTGCCGAATCTCATTACTATCTTCATAGGGGAAAGAAATACGTGATCACCCTCTAGGATCAACATAATTTTTGTGCCTGCTAAAAGCGGTCTTCAGCCGTTCTTTAATGATAGGCACTTTCTCTAAAGCCTCTTTAATCAAGTTTGGGCCCTCTAAATGCTTTTCTTCAGGCTTAACCCAACATATTGGAGATCTACATTTCTTACCATATAAAGTTTTGTATGGAGCCATACCAATGGAAGAATGGTAACTGTTATTGTATGAAAACTCAATCAAAAGAAGATACTGATCCCAGTTACCTTCAAAATCCAACACACACAACCTCAACATATTTTCCAATGTTTGAATGGTACGCTCTGACTACCCATTTATCTGCGGATGAAAAACAGTACTAAATCTTAATTGAGTACTCAATGTTTCTTAGAACTTCTACTAGAATCTAGAAGTAAATTGTATTCCCCGATCGGAGATAATCATCAAAGGAACACTGTGGAGCTGAACTATCTTATCCACATAAAGTTGTGCATATTGTGATGTTGTATAGCTAGTCTTTACCTCCAAAAAATGAACAGATTTGGTTAATCTATCCACAATCACTCATATAGAATCATACCCTCGAGCAGTCCTCAGTAAACCAACTATAAAGTCCATAGTAACCTGCTCCCATTGCCATTCTGGTAATTCAATCTCTTGTAACAGTCCTGATGGCTTTTGATGCTTAAATTTAACCTGCTGACAAGTTAGGCAAGTTGACACAAATCTAACCACATCTCTCTTTATACTAGGCCACCAATACAATTGCTTCAAGTCGTGATACATCTTTGTAATACCATGATGGACACTGTAACGAGAATAATGTGCTTCCTTCATTATCTATTCCCATAATCCATCTACATTTGGCACACACAACCGCTTATCAAACTTCAATATTCTATCGCTAATTGTAAAATCTGTAGCCTTTCCATTCAGACCATCTTCTTTTAGCTTCACAAAATGAGGATCCCGATCTTGAGCTGTTGTAATCTCATTTATTAATAATGGTTTAACTCGAAATTGGGCTATCAGAGCCTGGTTATGATCTTGGGATCCCAATTCTAACTGAACTCCCATATCAATTAGTTCTTGCATTTCCCTGATCAACGGTCTTCTAACACCTGAAATGTGAGCCAAACTACCTATTGACTTCTGGCTTATTGCATTTGCTACTATATTTGCTTTACCCGAATGGTACAATATTTCACAATCATAGTCCTTAAGCAACTCCACCCATCTACGTTGCTTAAGGTTCAGATCTTTATGTTGCAAAATATACTGCAAACTTTTGTGATCCGTGTAGATCTCATATTTAGACCCATATAGATAATGTCTCCAGATCTTCAATGCAAACACCACTGCTGCCATCTCCAGATCATGTGTGGGATAATTCATTCTCATGTTTCTTCAACTATCTCGAAGTATAGGCAATTACCCTTTTATTCTACATCAGTACACATCCTAAACCGATTCTAGATGTATCACAGTGCACAGTAAATCTATCTTCTTCTGTTAGCACTGCTAATACTAGAGCAATGATAAGACATGATTTCAGAGTCTAGCAACTTTTCTCACATTCATTAGTCCACAAAAAATCTCTCATGTTTTCGGGTCAATTTAGTCAATGGTGCAACTATCTTGGAGAAATCCTTAACAAATCGTCTATAGTAGCCTATCATTCTAAGAAAATTGTGGATCTCTGTCACATTAATTGGTCGAGGCTAATTAGCTACTGCCTCTACCTTCTAAGGATCAACTTTAATGCTATCCTTACTGACAACATATCCCAAAAAACACACTTTTGTGAGCCAGAACTGACACTTCGATAATTTGGAATACAGTTGGTGCTCTCTCAATATATGTAATACTACCCTCAGATGCTCTGCATACTCCTCCTCACTCTTTGAATAAATTAAAATATCATTGATAAACACAATGACAAATTTATCCAATAAAGGTTTGAAGACTCGATTCATCAAATTCATAAATGCCGTTGGAGCATTGGTTAACCCGAATGGTAACACTAAGAACTCATAATGCTCGTATCGAGTTCTGAAAGCTACCTTGGGTATATCCTATTTCTTTATCTTCAACCGATGATACCTAGACCTTAAGTCAATCTTGGAAAAATGACTGGCTCCTTGCAGCTGATCAAACAAATCATCTATCCGTGGCAACGAATATTTATTCTTCACTGTCACCTTATTCAACTGTCTATAATCAATGTACATTCATAAGGAACCATCCTTCTTTTTCACAAATAGAACCGGAGCACCCCAGGGTGAACTGCTTGGCCTGATAAAACCCTTGTCTAAAAGCTCTTGTAATTGTATCTTCAACTCCTTTAGTTCAGTAGGTGACATCCGATACAGAGGAATATATATTGGATCAGTGCTCAGATAAACCTCTATCTCAAACTCAATTTCCCACTCCGGAGGTAACCCTAGTAAATCATCAGGAAATACATCTGGAAATTCTCAGACTACTGGGATCTGGAAATTCTCAGACTACTGGGATCTATTCAATCTCTGTCGGAGCTTTCTGAATATCAACAACATAAGCCAGGTTAGCAGGATATCTCTTTCATAATAATCTCCTGGCTCCAATGGCTAAGATAAGTTTAATACCAGTTCTACTGCTATCACCCTGGTACACAAACTCTTCTTGCCCCTCTGGTTGAAATTGAATATGCTTCTCATAACAGTCTATCACGGCCCGATGAACTGTAAGCCAGTCCATACCTAGTATCATATCTAACTTTAACACTGGCAACTCTATCAGATTAGCACGCAGTGTTTTACCCTCAATTTCTACAATACAATCTAGATAAAAGTATCTAACTTTTATACTTTCTCCTATAGGAGTCGAGATCTTTAGTGGAACTCTTAGTAACTGCCTCTCTTTATGCAAGTTCGGTGCGAACACCGGCGACACAAAACAATGGGTAGCACCAGAATCAAATAAAATATGAGCAGGTTCATTTTGAACTAGAAGCATACCTGTGACTGTGTTATCCGCTTTCTGAGCCTCCTGCGGGGTAATATTGAAGACTTGGCCCTAACCTCTACTAGTTGGTGCCTGACTGCCACTAGGACCTTGTCCTCTACCAGCTAATGCCTGACTGCCACTAGGACCTTGTCCTCTACCTCTTTCTTTACCCTCTGTCTCTCGGCTCCCACTCTGACTCATCTGAACCGTGGGCTACGATACTGTTGTTGCTACTTGCTGATCGGCCCACCCAGGACACTCTCTAAAAAAATGGCCTTGCTGGCCACACCTAAGACAGGCACCTGTTTGACTCCAACATACTCCTCTATGTCATTAACCACAATGTTCACAAGTAGGTACAATGAATGCCTGAGATGTAGGTCTCGAAGAGCCCTGGGAATAACCAGATACCGTTTGTCCAGTGAAGCCTTTACTCTGGCCCCTCCTCCTCTGACCATCTGTCTGTTGCCTCTGATCCACCTGTTGCCAGTATCTGTCTGTTTGAACGGTGCGCTAGTCTCTCCCTTCTTGGACTATCCACCTGAACCACCCTTCTTTCTCTGTTTTAACCCTTGCATCTTTATACTTATACTCCATCTATATAGCCTTATCAATAATGGTGGTCAATGAAGTAAACTCTATTGACAACAGTGCATTATGAAGCGAAGTATGTAGACCCCTCTTGAACTTGAAAATCAAATCAGCCTCTCTTGGTGCTATTCTGGTAGCATACCAACTCAACTTGATAAATTCATTGGCATATTCCTCAACTGATTTGTTCCCCTGTTCCAATTGTTCATATTGTATTAAATTCCGAGATCTAATTCCCTCAGTCAAGAACTCTCTTATTAGGGCTTCTCTAAACTCAGCCCAAGTAGGTGGTCTATCTGAGTATAACTGGTCTTCAATATGTCGAGCCAACCAAATCCACGCCTTCCCTTTTAACAACAAACCCATCAGTTCAACAACTCTGGCATTTGAGTAAGATAATCTCCTAACCACTTTTTCAATCACCTATAGGAAATCTACTACATCATATCCTCTTTCACCTTTAAAATTAGGTAGGTTAAGCTTTAAGAAATTGAACATGCTGCTCCACCTTCATCTATAATGCGGCGACTTGTCTGCATTGCTGGTTCTCTAGTAACTACTACTGATGCTATTGGAGCAGGAGCAACTGGTCGTATTGCTGATACCACAAGTGGTGGTTCAACCTGTGGTATTGGCGGAGGTACTGCCTAACATTCCCGCCTCAATTCCTGAATTTGCCTACACATCTCCAACAAACTTTGCATCATTTCTACCCTCTAAGGATCATCTGTAAATCTAGTACCCTCTGTTCTTTGGCAGGATATGGGAGGTTCCCCTGTCTCCTCCTTAATCAGGGACTCATTTGAGGCCACTTCAGCCTCTCTCATCAATTCTCTATGTCTGCCAGGTCTTGACTCTGGAGTTTGGTCTCGTCTGTATTCTGACATCTTGATATCTATAAGACACTAAAACAATGGTTTAGTATCGCAAAATATATAAAAAATTTACGTATACAAAATAAACGTGACAAGACATCATATTGCTTTATGGTTTACCCTATGTCTATAGACATTGTATCCAGTTACTATTCATATAATCCTATGCTTTGATACCACCTCTGTCATGACCCAAAAATCAGACGTGACGGTCCTAGGATATGGGTACAATCAAAGATGACTAACACCCATAGAACCCCTGTAATATCAGAATACTATCATGCAACAATTATACTCAATATACATTTAGATTCACAACCTCAAATTATATTATCAGATCATCCATATTGTCCCATTTTCAAATCCATCATCATAAGTATAACTGATCTCCAGTATGTTGGATGGAACTAGGGGAGAAACAATTGGAAGGCCCATAATTGATAAATGAGACAATGGAAAAGATGTTTATCTAAAGAACGGATGAAGACCACTTTCAGCAGACAAAAGAGTTATGCAGACCTGGAGCAAAAAGATGTACACTTTACAGTTGGTGATCATGTATTTCTTAAAATCTCACCTATGAAAGGTGTTATGAGATTTGGAAAGAAAGAGAAACTGTCACTAAGGTATGTGGGGCCATCTGAGATTCTTGAAAAGATCGGTAATGTGGCATACAGGTTGGCTTTTCCACTTAATTTGAGCCATATTCATCTAGTATTTCATATTTCGATGCTACAAAAGTATGTACCTAATCCATCACATGTATTGGAGGTACAAGATATCGGTGTTAATGAACACTTATCATATGAGGAGCTACCAGTAGAGATTGTGGATCGACAGGTCAGAAAGTTGCGGAATAAGGAGATAACGATGGTCAAAGTGCTTTGGAGGAATCAGTCGATGGAGGAGTGTACTTAGGAGAGCAAGCAGGATATGAAGGCCAAGTATCCATTCTTGTTCCAGCATTGAGGTACGTAATTATTTTAAATTCAATGATGAATTTATTTGAAGGGGGTATGATGTAATACCCTGGGAAATGCTACCATAATTAAACTATAACATAACCAATTATTAGTCTAGGAACACCGAAATAACTAAGGATAATTTTTGAACCTCAGATAGAATCCATTTGTGATGCTATCCCAAAAAATGTCGGTGTTAATTACACTACTCGTGGAAATAGCAGTCTGGTTGACAGATGAATTTCTGATTCAGACTAGGGGTAAAGAATCATATATATATATGTGGAATTTTAAAGAAAAGGAAAAGTTGAAAAATGTTTTGGAACACTGAAAATTTGAATAATGGCAAAATCGTAAATAAGTTGAACTTTAGGGGTATAGTGGGAAACCAACTGTCTGAGTTTCAGAATAGTTGTGAAACTATTTTTATAATAAACTATAGATAAAAAGAAGCCATTTTAGTTCCGACTTTGAAATCTAATTCCTGACAGAATTAACAGAATAAATTACAAAAGAAGATGTGATCAATATACAATTATTGAAAAGTTTAAGAACCTAAATATAATTTGCCAATTTTGCTTAATATATAAGCATGCCTTAGAAGAATTTTGCTTCATCTTTTCTCTTCTTCCTCTTATTGGCCGAAACTCCCACTCCATTTTCTTCACCAAATTTTCTTGCAAAAATCAAAAGAAAACTTAAATCCAACCTTTGATTCCTTGATTTTCAACCTAGATTTGCTTGGAAAATCAAAGAATTTCAAGAACCAACACATTGAAGATTTCGAGTGGTCCACCAATTAGAGGTAACAAGTTAATTTCTTTGGTTTAATGGATGATTTAGATATATTATGTTAGTCCCTTTGGCAACCAAGAGGGGGGGTGAATTGGTTGTCTTTAAAAATAATAACCAATTAAAAATATGATGAAGGAATAGAAGAAGAAAATCAACACAAAGATTTATAGTGGTTCGGCAAAAAACAAGCCTACGTCCACTTCTCAAGATCACACTTGAGTATTTCACTACCTTTGATCCTTTTGCAGGTTCAAGATCAAACCTTAGTGTTTTGGTTCACACTTGAACCTTATACAATGTGTTTTTCTCAAACTAGGTTCACACAAAACCTTTTACAATAAATGCAAGTCTAACTTGATTTTGCACAATAAATATGAATGATCTAGCAATAAATGATTATGAACTTGTTTAAAGGTTGTTCTCTGTTCATTT
>CANXYC010479087.1:0-12605 GCA_948193065.1 Aleurites moluccanus
TAAGAGGATATGAGCCTTCACCATATTCTTTTGGGTTCACTATGATCATCCAAGAAGAACCAGCCCACTTCCCCTCCAATTGAAGTAGTTTTGGCACACATTAAGAATGCATCAGATTTTTGGGTTTTATTTTGGTACATGGATTATAATCATGCAAGAGACAAAGCCATCACCATTCACATGTGAGGCTAAAGCATTTAAGGGATTTCAGATTTTAAAGAAAGGAAAAATTAGCTTTTATATAAAGCAATTTAGCTTTTTTGACTTTCTTACCCGATTTGGCTAAACATGCTTTTTAGAAGCTTAAAGCCACAATTGTTGGTACTATTTGTATCTTTTTTGTCTATACTATGTTGTCTTTAGTTTGACCTTTGTAAAAGCCTATAAGAGGCTGAATATAAGAGAAGGAATACATATTTGGATGAATGAAAAAGTTGTCTTTCTCTTTCCATTGCAATTTCCTTTCAATTTCAAATTTTACTTGTTCTTCTTTCAATTTATGCAATCTGCCTTCATTAGTTTAAGCTTTTAATTTCCAGCATATTTACCTTGTTTTAAGTTTGATTTATTATCTTTAAATTTCTTATCTTTACTTGCAATTTACCTTTCAATATTTTTCCTATTTTATAGTCTTCCAATTTCTAGCCCGTTTATATTCAAATAGGAATTTCATTTCAGGTTTTATATATCAAGCCTTAAAAATTTTGTGATCTTTTCTTCTTTGAACTTTTTATTCAACTCCTTATCTTCAAGTTTGATGAAGGAAGATTTTTATTTTTCTTCTGTTTTAATGACTCAAAACTCATTAAAATTCTGAAACTTCAATTTGTCTTCTATAAACACCTAGACCTAAGTATCTTTAAATTCCATTTCCCAAATCAAACCTTCACCAAACCTTACCAAACTTAACCAGAAACCTTAAAACACACTAAAGAACCTTAAAAATAAATTTAGCTAATTTTTAAAATTCATTTGTGGAGGTGCATTTTTTGGGCAGTAGCTTCCTTAGGAAATTCGGTTTTGAGTATAATTTTTCCATCTTATATTTCCTTGTCCAAATCAACTCCAAATGCCACCAAAATTCATGAACAATTTGTAACATCCAAAATGACTTGAAATACCAATTAGAATAAATTTATAAAGTCATTTGGAGAATCTGAACCTATTCATTTTAGAAGATAGATTTGGCATTTGCTTGAAAATTCTTGGCCTTACCTACTCTCTTGTTTTCTTGTAGGGTTATTTAGTTGGAGTTCACTTATTTGAAAGTTGACATCCATTAGTTTGAAATTTAGACTTTGAAAATTATTTTAAAGAGTATGGCATATCTCATAACTTTTTAGATCCAAGGATTCCTCAATAAAATGGTGTTATTGAAATTAAGAATAGGTCTTTAGTTGAAATGGCAAGAACAATGCTCTGTGAAAATAACTTGCCTAAATACTTTTGGGTTGAACCTATTAGTGCTTCTTGCTATATTTTAAATAGAGCAATGATTAGGCCAATCCTTAAAAAGATCTCATATGAGTTGTGGAAAGGAAGAAAACCTAATGTTACATAATTTCATTATTTGGGTGTAAATGCTTTGTTCTGAATAATGGCAAGGATAACTTAGGAAAATTTGATGTCAAATCAGATGAAGCTATATTTTCTTGGATATTTATGCATTCCAAAGCCTATTGGGTCTTCAACTAAAAAAGTTCTTTTGTTGAGCCAAAGAACATCCTTAGAAAAACAAAAGAACTTTTTTAGTTGAAGAATCCGTACATGTTATGTTTGATAAGTTTCCTTCTAAGGATGTTGATAGGAATAAAATAGATAAAAGTATAGAAGAAGTGATGGGAGACTTATCCTTAGAAAAACATGATGAGCATAGTATGGATTTTGGCAAGGACTCCAAAGAGAATGAAGAAATTGACTTAATTGAGTCCACAAAGAACCACATCACCCAAGAATGAGAAATGAGGTTAAAGACACTCAAATTATTGGTGATCCACTTCAAAGAGTGAAGACAAGGTCGAAAGTCCACAACACTTGTGAGTATGTTGCATTCCTCTCACAAGTTGAGTCGAAGAACATCAAGGATGCACTTGAAGATGATCAATCGATAATTGCCATGCAAGAAGAGCTAAATCAACTTGAAAGAAGCAAGGTTTGGACATTAGTTCCTAACCTCAGGATCATCCGGTAATTGGTATAAAATGGGTATTTCGCAACAAATTAGATGAATTTAGAATAGTGGTAAGAAATAAAGCAAGGCTAGTTGCTCAAGGATACTCTCAAGAGGAAGGTATTAATTTCGATGAAACTTATGTTCCCGTAGCTAGATTAGAAGCAATTAGAATGCTACTTGCTTATGCATGCTATAAAAATTTTAAATTATTTCAAATGAATGTTAAAAGTGAATTCTTAAATAGTTTTATTCAAGAGGAAATGTATGTTGAATAACCTCCTAGTTTTGAGTATGAAAAATTTACAAACCATATTTTTAAATTATCTAAAGCATTGTATGGTTTAAAACAAGCTCCAAGAGCTTGGTATAAGAGGTTGAGCAATTTTCTCCTTGAAAATGATTTTTCTAAGGGAAAAGTTGATACAATTCTTTTTATTAAGCATGAGAAGAAAAACATTTAAATTGTTCAAATATATCTTGATGATATCATTTTCATTGCTACAAATGAAAAGCTTTGCAAGAACTTTTCTAAGTCAATGCAAGGTAAATTTGAAATGAACATGATGGGAGAACTCAACTTCTTCTTAGGATTACAAATTAAGCAACTAGAGCATAGAACATTAATCAATCAATCCAAGTACACTAAGGAGTTACTAAAAATATTTGGCATGGACAATACCAAACCTCAACCTACTCCTATGAGTACCTCAATTAAGATGGAGATTGATGATAAAGGTAAAAGTGTTGATTCTAAACTTTATAGAAGCATGATAGGATCATTACTTTATTTGACCGCCTCTAGACTTGATATATTATTTAGTGTTTGTATGTGTACATGTTTTCAATCTAATCCTAAAGAATCACATATCGTCGGAGTAAAAAGAATTATGAGATACCTTGTGGATACATCAAATTTAGGTTTATGGTATCCAAAAGGATCTTCTTTTGATCTATATGGCTACTTCGATGCAGATTATGGTGGTTGTAGAATAGATAGAAAAAGTTCTAGTGGCACTTGTCTATTTTTAGGAAATATGCTAGTATCATGGTTTTCTAAAAAGAAAAATTCAGTTTCACCATTAACCACGGAAGCGGAGTATGTAGCAGCCGTAAGTTGTTGCACTCAACTTCTATGGATGAGAACACAACTAGAAGATTTTGGACATTCATTTAATTGCATTCCCATAAAATGTGACAACACGAGTGCCATAAATCTTTCTAAAAATCTAATTCATCATTCATGTACTAAGCATATAGACATAAGGCATCATTTTCTTAGGGATCATATAAGCAAAGAGCATATTAATTTTAAATATATGGATAGCAAGAAACAACTTACCGATATTTTCACAAAACCCTTGGACAAAGAAGCATTCTATTTCATAAGAAGGGAATTAGGTATGATTGATATCTCTCAGGTATTCTTGGCTTACTCTCAACTAGATATAATTAACTATAATGATTTGAGATTATATGGCATGATTTATAAGCATTTATGAAAATTTATGTGTTTATATGACAAATTGAGATCTAAGTGAGAGAATTTTATAAATTCCCATCACTTTAACTTCAGTTTACAAAAATTTATTGTCAAAAGTGTGAATTATGATCACATGCATATGAAAGCATAAATCAAAGCTCAAATTGTCTTAGTTTTCAAAAATTTACCTAAATCTTGTTTTTCACTACCATTAATCAATTTAACTCCCGTGAAAATTGCTCACGGCCATTAAAATCTTTAAACACCCGTGAAGAATCATTTTGTATCTTTTTAAAATTTTGGTCTTATCTTTCACGACCGTGAACGGTCTTCATGCCTGTGAAGACCCAGGTATTTAAAAAGGACACGTCTATGTCTTTTCATTTCCAATTTAAATTTCACATTTCTATTTCTCTCTCTCTCCCATTTTTCTCTTAAACTTTCAAATTTCCAACTTTTTCTATCTCTTTTTCTTCTAATATTTTATTAAAAATCTTCATTATATCTCCCTTAAACCCTAAAATAATGGTTAAAATAAAGAATATGGGTGGTAGAGGCAAATGAAAGGGTCCAAATTTGGGTGAAGCATCCCAAGCGCGGGAAGAATCGGTTAAGCTATCCTATGGCCTTTCATTTACTTCTCAGCATCACATTGACAGATTTTATATGCTTAGAAAACGAGGTAACCCGGTAAATGGTTGAAGCATTCATTTTACTGATTTGAGAATGATTGCTCTGAATGATCCTGTCACCAAGTACCACATATGAAGTATTTCATATCCCTCACCTTCCCATTTGCCCAAGTATTGTGCTTGCCACTTTAGCTCACTATGGAGGATCCAAGATAATAGCCCACACAAAGGCCTATGACCCATTTGAAGTGATTGAGAGGGTGAATGACAATGCTTATAAGATAGAATTGCCAAACGCTTATGGAGGGATTTTGGCTACTTTCAATGTGGGAGATCTTTCACCATATTAGGAAGACAATAATCTTGAAGATTTAAGGACAAATTCCTTTCAACAAGGGGAAATGATGGAGAGCCTAGTCCAAGCCCAAGTAATTTAACACTTACATGCCCATTGAAGAAGCCCATTAAGCCCACCATTATGGCAACCCTAGTCACAAAGGGTTTTCAACTACTTTCACTTGGTTTTGGGCTTAGGCTAATTATGCAAAGAGAAGAAGCCCAAGACTCCTCTCCCACAAGCTAATTTTGGCCCATTTAGATGTAAGAAGCAAAATGAGTCCATTTAGGTGATTGGGATGAGTTAAAGGATTTGGCCTTATCTTCCCTCATGTGAATGGGTTTAAAAGATAGTGGGTATTCTGAATTTTTGAATTAAATAGGGCAAATCACATGTTGGACTCTTTTTTTGACTTTATTTTTCGATTTGGCAAAATAAGGAAAAAGCATGCCTTGTTTTTCCCTAAATTAGATAGCATCTTTTTGTTGCTATTTTAGCCTTTTGTTTTATTCTTCTTATGCATGTAATAGACTTTATACAGGCCTAATGAATGAAAAAAAGGCAGATGATGAATGAATGAACAAGTATTTTCATTTCCTTTCAATTCAAGTCATTTACTTATTTTGTTCTTTAATTTTAAGTCCAATTTTCAATACATGAATATTTTCTTTATTGTTCTTCAATTGATTTCAGTTTATATGTTCTTTGAATTTTATTTGAAGTCCTTTTGGTAACCCCTTTAATTCTTGCACAAAATTTATAATCTTTTTCTTCTTCTTCCTTGTATTAAACAAGCCCAAAACTCCATTAAAGCACCACCAAGCTTCTGCGTAAAATTCACCAACACTTAAAATGTGTTCCATCACCCTTAACCACCTTATAATAATCCTAAAAGACCTCATATGAAGTTTCATAATCATTGGAACTCATCAACTACCTTACCTCCCCAAAATCGAACCCAAACTCACCACACAAGCCTAGCTACTGTCCAAATTTTCCCATCATCCAAACTCATCCAAAATCCTTGAAACCACCACCAAACCTCTTCTAATAGTCTAAAAAGAAGTCCTTGAAAGTTTCATACCATTTGGAGTTCATTTGCTTAGGAAACTAAAACCAAGCCTAGAGTAAGCTTTGGTGCACCCTATGTTATTGCTCAAAAATTGATATTTCACCATTCAGCCCCAATGAATCCAATACCTACTCCATCCCACCCTTATACTCCCACTAGAAGTCCCATCAAGTTTGGTAGTCATTGGATTCCATTTGGTCTCTAAATTTGAAGACCAAAATCCAAAATCCTAACTTGCAAATTAGGGATTTTGCCAATTTCGGATTGAGGTTCCCTTTGGACTGAAATTAAAGCTTGGATTGGGAAGAAAATCACTTTATTAGGTTGGATATACATCAGTATAGATTTATTTAGAGATAGACATTTTGCTTATTATTCATCTGACTTACACTTAGAGCTAGTGTATGAATTCTTCACTACACTTCTTGTGAGTCCCACTGGTGATATGACACTCAGGCTAGGCAAAACCAACCATTCACTATCTTATGATAATCTTGGTGGTTTATTTAAGCTTAAGTCTAGAAGGGAATGTCGAATTTTAGATCATTGGGATCCTTCCCCAATTTGGGAAGCATTGACTGGCATTGCTCAGTATGATATTCGGACCGCAAAAGCTTCAAAGATTCATGACCCGACTCTTCGAATTATACATCAGTTCCTCACCTATTCGATTTTTGCTAAAGGAGATAACAATGGAGCTGTTAGTCGCAGAGAGCTATTTCTTTTGGATTGTTTGCGACGAGGAATCGATATGGATGTTGCTAGGTGGTTTGTGGATGCATTTAAGGATATGAGCTTAAAAGTGAAAGGCAAACTACTTCTTGGTATGTATGTGACTCGGATTGCCAATCACTTTGAGATTCCTCATAATCTAGAATTCAAGGTTCCTCTCACTCCCAAGGATCATCTAAATATATCAACCTTTCACAATATGGGAATTGCGAAAAAAGCTGGTGATGGATGGGTATTAGCTACTATTGATGGGGATGATGAGGATGATGAGATAGATGATGAGCTTGCTGCTATGTTTGATGAGCCATCCTGAAAAAGACTTTGCAATTCTCCTTCTATAGCACCACCGACTAGCTCTCAGCCATCCTCTTCAGCTGATTCCTTTCATAGTCAAGTGTTGGAGCATTTGGCTAGACTTAACACTAGACTTGAATTTTTGGAAATCGGAGTTGCTTCTTGGCTGGATAAACTTAAAGCAAATCAAAATGAGCTGCAAAAGTTCGTGGATAGTCTTCGTAGTGCTTTATCACTTGGAAGTAACCTTCCATTTGATGACTCTACCGTTCCTTCTTCATCCTAGTTATTCTTTTTGCTGAGCTTTAATTTATGTGCTCATATTTTAACATGTTATGTTCATAGTATTGGCACATTTCTCATTTTGATGTTTATGTGATACTTTCTTGTTTATGAAATTCCAACTTTTATATATTGAATGTTCAGTAAGTTATTATATATTATGCTATCTAAAGAAATCCTTTTTGATTATTTACAAAAAGGGAGAGAAATATTAATGAATGTTGAATATTAAAACTTGTTTAAAAAGGGGGAGTTTTAACTCAGGGGGAGACTTATTTATACTTTCAACACATTGTTTTGTCATCATAAAAAAGAGGGAGATTGTTGTCTCTATAATGATTTTAATGATATAATTAAAAACAAAAACAAAGTGTTAATTAATTTAAGTTACAAATAATTCTTTAACTTGTGCTTTAAGTGTTTGTTTGATGCCCGTGAATATATTTAACGCCCGTAAGTAAGATCAAGTCAAAATTTGAAATTTACTTAGAAAGGATCTTCAAGTCCGTGAACATTTCTTTAAGGCCGTGAATGAGTTTCACGACCATTACTTCTTAATCACACCCGTGATGGATTTAAGAAAGGTTTTGGCATTGAGACACGTAAGGATTTTTCAAGACCGTGAAAAGTTATTCACACCCATGAAAGACTTTCACTCCAGTGATAATTATTCACGCCTAAGAATGATTTAAAATTTAAAGTTGGCGCAAAAAATTCCAAGGCCACGAAATTTGGTTCAAGCCCCTTGAAGATGAAACATCACGACCGTGAATATTAGTCATGCTTATAAATCGATAGTTGCCTGTCAATATCATGACTGATCTGTTTTAAGTATAGCCATTGGAAAAATATTTGAAGGCAAATCTTACATTAAATGCAACTAGAACAGTCACATTTAATCACCATTCATTGAAGGCTAAAAATAGATGAAGTTTTAAAGTTCAAACTACAAGTGAAACACATATCTTAAGTGAAATCAAATTGTTGTAGTTATATTTTGTTTTTCACATTTTCTGCACTCTTTCGGCTTTATTTCTTATTTTTAGATCTCTTACTAGATTTTGCTAATCTTAGATATTCATACTTCATTGTATATTATTGGAATAGCTTTGTATAAGTTTAGAGAGACTTAAAAATCTCTATCTCTGTTATTGAGAGTAAAAATCTGAGTTGTAACTCATTATGTAAAAGGTGAAAATCTTGAAAATCTATTGTAATTATTTTGGGTGGTGCACCCGGTTCTAGTGAAACCTCAATATCGGGTTGATATTGAGAGAAGTGGACGTAGGAGAAGAAATTTGGCTCTGAACCACTATAAATTGGTTGAGATTTCTTAACCCTTCTCTTTTATTATTACTTGTTATTTGAAATAAATTTGTCTATTGCATATTGATTGTATATTCTCTTAAAAATTTTAAAACTTCTATTCACCCCCCTCTAGGAGTATTGCCATAGTAGTATTCACACATTTGTTCTTCCTCTAATCTTTCTCCTTTCATTGGCTAATTAAATATAACACATATTTTCCTTAAAAAAATTAAAAAAAAAAAAACTACCCGATTTGAGCTTCAAAGCTCTTTCTAACAATCGCGTAAATGAAGTATATTGGGTTATTACAAGTTCCAGGTCTTCTCCTTCTATAGAACCGGCATACTGATTTTTGGCAATGTAAATATTTGTATTATATCTTTGTGTAATATTTAGTTGCTCCATGGATTTATGACTAGTTGTAGTTGTATGTATAACTTAATATGTAATACATATACATGCAGATAAATTATATTTGTTGCATGGTTGATGAGATGGAACAGTAATCGAATTACAAAATACAGATTAGAAAGAAATTAATTAATAATAAAGGATAAATGGATAGGTTAGGGATTCTATAAGTGTCGGTAGCCATTGGCGATTCTTGCATCCTAGGACCGTCATGTTTCAATTTTGGGATATGACATTGTGAAAATCTACATTAATTTTTTTCCCATTTTTATGATCATATTACTACCACAAATAGTTATTAACTTAGCACTTGCAGTAAGAAAACCCTTCCAATGCTTCACATCTTTTCCAAGTTTGGAAATGAAATTCATTTGATTGAATACAAAAAGATAAGAAATTATTCATTAAGTACCTCATTGCTATCATAATTTAGATCATTGGTATCAACAGAGTAATTGTGTCATGTTCCAAAAAAAATGGAACATCACGGTCCTAAGGTGTGGGACTCGCCTACACAACCAATACCCGTAGAACCTCCTACAATAGACCTATTAACCACTTGTTTTCATATTCCATCATCATTTCAATTCCAAGGCATAATTCTCATAATTTAATCCATCATCAAATATTTAATTATATAATCCATGATATGCTAATTAATTAATTTATATCATTTATCTGCATATTATACATATAGTCTATTAACTAATCTAGTTTAACTATGTAGCTACTAAAAGATCACAAAAGAAATAACGTTTAGAATAATTACATGGCCAAAGATACCCAATTCCTCTATAGAAGTACGAAGCCTCAGGAACCTTTACTAACTACTTCTAACCTGAAAATATTAAACCACTAAAGGGTGAGTTTTACAACTCGGTAAGCTATAAATATATTATTATGCATAAAAGATTAGGTAAGGGATAGTTTAATCCATCAAATGTTCATACCAAAATAATGGTAACAAAGGTATAAGCAATGAAATTAAGATCACATAATCAAAGAACAGGCATTATGGAAAATAAAACATAATAGATTTAGGGCCTCATTGAACAACCTTAAACAAAAATTTAAAATGATTAAAGGTAGTTACAAGAAAGGAGCATCAGTAGTCGATTTTTCATAAATTTTAGAAAGTGCATTGCTTAGAATTAATTATAGTTAACCTAAGTTGGGTAGATTAGTAGTATGGAAAAAATAATTAGAGGATTAAATGGAATTAGAAAGAGTATTAATTAATTAAATCAATTAAAAGACTTAAAATAAAAGTTAAGTTTGAACACCTTTCGGTGTTCGATTTTTAATAAATTCTAAAGTGTTCTTTTATCCAATTTTTTTTACACACCTAAAATCTAATGAATAATGGATAAGTTAAAAATAGAATTGAGTGAAATTTATAAACTCTATATACTTAAGTAAAGAAGTAAAAAGATAAAAGAAGAAGAAGAAGAAGAAAATGACAATTTTATAAATTGTGAGAAATGGAGTCAAAATTTGACCAATAATTAAAATAATTAAAAAATAATAATGATGAAATGGTGCAAGGTGGCAGGCCAAATGGAGGAATCTCTACCAAATTTAAATTATTTTTTTCATCTAAATTAATGAAGATACAAACAAGGCTAAGTTAATTTCCTTTTTCCTTTTTTTTTTATTTTATTTTCCTAAAATTCTTATTAGTTATTAATTATTATAAACAAACATAATTAGAGAAAGTTATCATCTTTTTCTTCTTCTTATCTCCCTTGGCATAAATTTCTACCATCTCCTTCTAAAAAAATTTACTCAAACTTCACTCACTTAAATCACCTTCCCACCATCTCAACTTCAAGCCTTTCTACTTGTAAACTTCTTTCTTCATCAAATTAGTGGGTAATTGGTTGATAGTTGGAGGAAATTATCTCAAGAATTCAAGAGGTAAAATCTTAAATAGCTCTATAATTTGAGTTAATGAGTTTTAATGGTAATTTAGAGGTCTAATTAGAGAAAGAAAGTTAGATTAGTAGCAAATCCTTGAAAATTTTGAAATTCTTGTATCTTGACAGAATTTTGAAGCTGGATTTTTGTGCCGTTAAAATTGGAATTTGAAAATTCACAAAACATAAAAGTTGTAGATACATATGTATAAATTATATGCCTTTAGGAAGTTTTATCCAATTCATATTGTGTAGGGAGATATGGGACACTAAGTAAGACTGACTCGGATTAGAGTTTTGACTAAGAAACCCTATTGTGTTTTGAGGTTTTGAGAACCTTAAGGATAAAATTAGGGAAAACTCAAAATATGAAAAAAGTTTTCTTATTTCTTAGCTAAAATTCATGAAGATAGAACAACATTAGAATATCTACATAATGAGTTATAAGTGAAACAGTAGGGGTTGCTCACGTAGGAATTACTGGTAGATTGCAGGATGCAGGACTGTCACACCCCAACTCCAGTGGTGCGATGGTCCTAGGGCAAGGGTAGGCTTAAGGCCACCATAAACCCGTAGAATACTCATATCCTGGATCTCATACACAATACATATCCACAACATATATGGTTATCATTATAACTTCTATGATTCATGAAATCACCATTCATACATTTACATTCATCATTATAGAATTTTCTCTTGTTCCTTACCGTTCAAAAGACACTTCCCACATCACTAAGGAACAAGGGTAGCTCAATCATAATAATTTAGATATCAAAATAGTATCATCCTCAACATTTAACTATGGAGCTCTAGAATA
Source organism: Aleurites moluccanus (assembly GCA_948193065.1). NCBI lineage: Eukaryota > Viridiplantae > Streptophyta > Magnoliopsida > Malpighiales > Euphorbiaceae > Aleurites > Aleurites moluccanus. The sequence goes on from CANXYC010479087.1 coordinate 11,458, forward strand.
TACTCCTTTTAACTATAATACCATAATACAAATTGATGAACATAACAATATATATATCTCAAAAGAATTTGTAACACCCTAACTTAAAGGCTTAGAACATAAGATTAAAGGGGCAAACCTAAGGGGTTTATTATTTGTTTATATGTTATATATGATGCATGTTATTGCTTAAATTGAGTGAATATGCATGTTTTAGATGGTTTTACACATGTAAAAGTACATTAAAGGTTGTTAGGAAGAAATTGGAAGAAACTTAAAATTTTATAAACTGGGGGCAAAATGGTCATTTTGCAACCCTTCGAGTTCTTATAGAATTATCACCATATTTAGAAGTAGAAAATGATTTAAGGGAATGTAAATGGTGTTAGTTAGGTAATTTGAAGATTTGATGAAAAAATAAACTCGATTGAAAATTGTACCGGGTAAGCTCCTCAATTGAGGTGCTTCGATTGCACTAAGGGCATTATTGTCTTCCAAAACCTTTAAAAGTTCAGAAACTCCATTGTTCTTCATTTCAAGGTTTCGACCACACTTGTCCAACACCAAATATTGTAGTTTTCTTCCATTTTGGATGGAACAAGACTAATTCCTACCTTGTAAACACTATTCTAACCTTAGATTCCTAAGAAAAACTCTTTAGAACAACAAATTAATTCAAATAAGATTTTGAAGAACTTTTGGTAAGTTGTCTTTTGATTCCATAATGCTTATATGATGTTCCTTGTTAATATTTATGGATTAGAAGTAGTTTGTATGGTTAGAATTCAAAATATAGGATTGAAACCCTAATAGGAAAAAGTTAGAATCAAATTGATGTTTTGATGTTTCCATTGATTCAAATGATGTTTAAATGATGCATATGAAATGAATTTGTAGTTAAATGAAAGAAACAATGCCATTTGGTTAATGAATTTGAAATGGTCGAAATATGTGGTGAATAACACAATGTGAGATTTTGATGTTTAATTGATTTTAAAGGTGTAAATGATATGTATTTGATGTAGTTAACATGAATTAATGGTTAGAAGTTTGAAATAAATTAAATTGGAGAAAAGCATACCTTGGCCGAAACTTTGATGAATTGAAATGGCTTAGGTGCTTTGGCATTTGTTAGGTTTAAATGATTAAACATAATGCATTTGGTGTTT
>CANXYC010479220.1:0-30894 GCA_948193065.1 Aleurites moluccanus
TTTCATGATAATTTTGGTGAAACCTAGCCATCCAACCATCCATTTTGCTTACTTTAATGCCATTTGTTCATCCAAAGTCAACATTGGTGGCTAACACATACATTTGCCACACCAAATCAAAAACCAATGGCAAAAATCCAATGCTTTAAGCTTATGATAGCAAACTTGCAACCTACTGATCCAACCGTCCATTTTTCCATCATTTGATCCAATGGTTGGATTTAATGAAGCCTAAACTAATACCATAAGGTTACACACATTCTATAACCCCATTTTATTAAAGGAAAAGACCAAAATACCCTTAGTGCAAACCGAAGCACCTCAAGCTCCTCAAACACCTCAATGAAGCAGCTTACCGGGAATTGTTTTCAACCGGATTTATATTTCCATCTATTATTCAAATAAACTTAATAATACCATTTACATTCACTTATTTTCTTTTATTTCTTCAAATATAGTGTTAAATCCATAAAAACTCAAAGGGGCTGTAAAATGACCATTTTGCCCCTAGTTCACCAAAAACTCAAAATTTTTTGATTTTGTCCTAATAACCTTTAAATCACTTCTATGCCTAAGATTAAGTCATATAACATGAATACATATCATTTTCATGCATAAATACATCATATAAACATATTATAAAGAAAACAAAAATTCCCCCCTAAGTCCCTCTTTAAGGATTCCAATAGGGTTTTGGTTGAGGTGTTACAGGGTGTCGGTCGCCATTGGCATCTCCCGTGCCCTAGGACCATCATGGTCTGGGAAACTGGGTCGTGACGTGGAGTGGTTGGCCAAATGGATAAGGGAAGTAGGATTTTTATTGAAGATTTTTCCCATCAATTTATGGCAATTTGACAAATGCCCAAATTCTAAAATTTTCTCCATTTTTTAACCTTTCCTTTAGCTTAGTATAAATAGGAATGAGATGGATAGGCAATTGAACATCTAATGGCCAAACCATCCATGGAAAAGCCTCTAAAAATTTTTTTTCCCAAAGTCTCTTCCATAGAAACCAAATGTTTGAGAAAGGAAAGGTTAGATAAGAAAAATGATCAAGGAAAAATTTATGGAATTGCTATGCTTGGAAGAGAAAAGAAGAGAGACTTCATCTAAGGTAAGGTTCTTAACTTGGTTCTTTCATTTATTCCATAAGTGATACAGCTAGAATAGTTAATGAATTGAATTAATTGAATTGTGTAATTAAAGGAATATGAAAGAAGTTAAAGAATAACTTAGAGTTTTAAAGAATTCTAAAAACAATTTAGGTCAAAAAGTTGTAGTTCAGATTTTGTAGACTTAACGATTGAATTTGCAGAAGTTAAAAACATGAAAATTGTAGGTATATGTATTATGTAATTCCTGTAAATGAAATTTATGAAATTCTAAGTGAATAAGGAGATATTAAGACTGTGACTGGCTCGGATGTAGGTTTCATAAAAATACTAATGTGTTTTTATTTTGGAAAATATTAGAGACTGAATTAGGTAAAGTATTCAACATAAAAAGTGTTCATTTATGTCTTATTTAGAGCCTTGTAAAATGGTTTTAGCATTGGATGTATAGTTTAAGAGATATTCAGCTATAAGTGTTACCTGTCTAGATTGACAAATAAATAGGAAAAGGGTATTATTTTCTGTTGATATGAGGATATTAGAATCCGGATTAGAAAAAGTTTTAAACACAAAAAATGCTTCTTTATATGTGATATAAGTTTCTGTAAAAAAAAATTTGCATTTTTTATGAACACAGATTTATTTATAAGCACGGAAATATAGTATGCCTAGAAATAAACAGTAGGATAGTAGGTATAAGTTTGATTAATTATTGAGAATGGTGTAGTAATAAGATTGACCTGAAATTTGAATAGGTAGTAGTCTTATATATCTAGTTTAAGTAAAAAAAGAATCACAACAATTAGACAAGTATAACATGAGTTATATGCATAATGGTCTAGACTACCAGGATGCGAAAATTGAATAAAGACTTATAAGATATAACCCTAGGTTTAAAAAATATAAGAAATTTAATGAAACTAAAGTTAAGATTAACCTAAGGTATATGAATAAGTCTTGATCTTATGTTTAATTGCTATGTAGATTCAAAGGATGGAGATGATATAAGTACGGATTCTAAGTAAAGGAAAATAAGAAAGAAGTAAGTGAATAGTTAAAGTTACTAAATGAGGTGAGTTACTTATACATCATTTACTCATGTACATTGTCTTAATATGATCTATTGTAATCATATGTGATTGATCTTCATTTGACCGAATGCCTTCTTCATCATTGACCATGATTGTTCTCCAAAGTTTTGAATCTAAATTGATCTACTTCCATTGATTTGCTATTGAAATCGAATTGCCTATTGAATTGTTTCCATTGAGTATTTGCTTTATGAAATCGAGCCTTATTGAATTTGTTCTATAAGCCCTAAAGTAATGCACACCAAATATTGACTAGATGCAATATTGAATATTTTTGAATGACCACCATTGCACCTGACTAATTCTTGAATATCCTATTCATTGTTATATTATTTATGGAACTGATACCATGTTCACTGAACTATAGTGTCCTTAACTGATCAATGAGAAACCACTGAAAGTGTATTGTACTGTATTGTTACCAATGATTACTAGATACTGCTAATGAACTGATATTAAAGCTCATTGGCTTATCGCCTATGTGGACTTGACAGAGCTACCATATTGAAAGGGTAGTGGGTAAATACTATCGGCATTATGCAAAATAGACTCTTTATACTATTTACCCTAGCTAGGAGGGGACTTGTCCTAGCCATAAGGTTTGGCCCGCCTTATGTACCTCACTGATACTGATATACTATTATTGTTACTAACCTTTTATCTGTCATTTCCACATCTTTACATATATATATGTGTTCTACATATATATGTGCTACTGTTCCCAAATTGTTCAGCGACACCATTCTTTGATACCGATTCCTTTCACCCATGGTATTTGGTATGCAAAGTACTGATTTCTAAAATGTAACATTGATACCCCTTTTGCCTGTTCTTCTTATTCATTATTATTTACTTAACTTGATAATCCTATTGTCTTAATCTTTCACTGTTACCCACCTAATTCTTGTTCAGTGATACCATTTTATTGTTGTTCATTACTTTTACTTGTGAATTTGGTACCGTAAACTCGGCTACCTAAATTTATTCATTATCATTGTCCATTTCTTCCACCCATGGTATTTGATGTACAAATTGCCCTCCTATAAAATGTGAACATTAATAACCCTTCCATTTATTCCTCCATTGCTACCCATTTAATGTATATGTTTAATGATGTATAATTAGCTCACTTAGTATTGTTATACTCACCTCATAGTTATTTATTATTTTGCAGGAACAGATAGTAAAAGATGCATTCTAAGTCACTTCTTCTTCTGACTTGGGATATCGAGGAGTCTATGGTATTAGTTATATCTTGTGAAGTCGAAAGGTAAACTCTTTAGATCTCCATGGTACTTTATATAGATAAGTAAATAATGCATAGGGTACTATGTATATAATCAAACTGATTAACATGTTATAAGCATAACAAGGTTTATAAATGAGCAAAATGATAGAAGCACATGGTTAATAAGATAAGTATTATGTGATGATGACTGAAACAGAGTATGCATGATTGAGAATAAAATTTGCTATACAGATTATGAAAATTGATAAATGATTAATTGAAATTGACATGTTAACGGGTTCTATGGGTATCTGGTGACCTTAGGTTTACCCTTGTCCTATGTAATACCCCAGAAAGATATAATATGTATGCATGAAATAATTCTCAGTATGTGGTCCATTAGTCTTGAAATGATGGGAAATAATTTTAGAGATACAGTTAGAAAGCAAACTTGACACTTTTCCAGAAACTGGCGGTGTCGGAAACACTGCCGAGAAATTAGCAATCCGGTGAACAGAAGAATTTCTGAAGTTGATCTGGGGGTAAAAGATTACCATAATCTATGTTTAATTTTGGTAAAAAGAAAGAAGTAAAAATCATTTGGGAACACTGAATAAGTAAGCAATGGCATTCTCATAAATAAATGGAAATTCAAGGTGAAAAGTGGAAAGTGGTCGGTCGGGGTTATAGAATGACTTCAGAACTATTTTTATAAATAAGTATAAATTAAAATAAGCCTATCCACTCCCTACTCTGATATCAAAATCCTGACAGAATTGTCAGAATAAATTACATAATATTTAAGGACCAAAGTGTAAAGGATGGAACTTTAGGGATTTAGTTGTAATTGTACAATTGATTTTTCTATTTAAATTTTGCCTTAGCATTTCGGTTGTCAATTTCTTTTTTCTTTCAAGCTTTGGCCGAAATACTTGTTTTATTTCTTCTCTCAATTTCTTCATCAAATCTTCACCAAATTCATTGAAATTTGATAGAAAACTTAAGCTTTCATCTAGCTTCATCCATTTCCATCATCAATTTGTAGATTTGAGCTAAGGATTTGGAGGACAATTCAAGGGAAGCATTCAGCCACTTTGATTCTTAGAGGTAAGAAAGTTGTTTTGTTTAATTTGATTGATGATTTAGTGTTATTTAGGGTTCAATTTAATGGGTATGATGTTTAATTGCATTAGTTTATCCTAATTTGATGGAATTCCCAATTTGGTTTGGTAAATTGAAGTTATAAAGGAGGATATGTTGAATTAGGATGTGTTTATGTTAATTGAGGTTAGAAATGTTTAATTGGATATTAATGAACAACTAGTTGATAGATAATTTGATGTAGAATTGGAGATTGCTCAAATTGGGTTTTCAAATTAAGCATTTTTAGGGAATTCGATGGAATTGGTGCAATTGGAATGTGAATTGGCTATTTGGATCATTAGGTGAGTTTACATTGCATCATTTAACATGTTTGAATCATTGAATTGATAATTGGAAACCTATGGTGAAATTGACTTCATGGTCGAACCCTATTTGACCTAAAATGCCTTCAGTTTAGCTTGGTTTTTACTTGATTTTCTTGCCATTTTGATCCTATTTTAATGTTGTTTAATCTTCTTTCTTGATACCCTTGCTTTGTTTGACAATGTGGTTTGTTGTTGCTTTGATTGGGCAAGTCAAATTTTCCACCAAACCTAACCTATTGGCTTGCCAATGTATGCCCACCAAGTGTTCGATGAAATGCCTAGTTCATTTGCCTTTAGCCTATTGGTTTGCATGCCATAGGCCTACCAATTGAATGCCATTATCGCCAGCGACATTGGCATGCCAATTGACCTACCATTTTCGGCCACCGAACTAACTTTTGTTTATTGCCTTTCCTTGTTGCCAAACTTACTATTATTGATTGTATATTGTATATGACATTGCCAATGAGCATATTGCATACTATACTGATTGATACCAAACTGATTGTTATTATATTGACTAATATCTGAATGCCATTGTTGCTTATGGTATCCCTCGTTATTGACCCTGATATGATTTGGCAGAACTACCAATTCGACAGGGTAATGGGGAAATACTGTCGACCTTGTGCACATTGTACCATTGAACTCTAGCTAGGAGGGGTTATGGTCCTAGCCATAGGGCTTGATCAGCCTTTGCTTATATGATACTGATGACCTACATGGTCCTTATATATTGACTGGCTGGAGATTGTATGATTTCTTTTCATACAGTCCATCCCATTATCTGTCTTTCCATATGTAATCGAGTCTATTTGTTATTTCTTTGGCATTACTGTACCATGATATCCTTACTATATATTGTATTTCCTTTGACTGATACCATTGCGTAATTATGCCTATTATTATTTATTGTAATGCATGTAAATTCATTGAGTATCATCTATACTCACCTCTTTCATTGTTTACCCATTTCAGGAGAAGAGTAGATTGCAGATTCCTGTCTTCAGTCATCCCGAAAAATCTGCCCAGTCTATTATGTATATTTTTGGATTACTATATTTCATTATTTTGGTGTTCATTATCTAGCTGCTCCATGGGTATGTACGGGTTAGCTAGGAAATGAACATGTATATGATGATGGTATTATTATATTGATGATATTATATGATGATGCATTATATGATATTGTGATAATTAATGAATTACAGCCAATTACAAAATGCATAACAGAATGAATAACAGGATAATAAAATGAATGGTAACTATAATAACTGAATAATATATATTGAGGTTTATAGATTGCGCCTATGGTACTGGGTACTTTGGGTGCCAGTCGCTATTGGCATCTACTGTGTCCTAGGACTGTCGCGGTCCGGGGAAACCGGGTCATGACAAAGGTGGTATCAGAGCACTAGGTTTACGGACAGTGAATCTAGGTTATAGATGAATAGTGACTGGATTACAGAGGAATAGTGACTAGTTACAGAATGGGGTAGAATTAGATATACCATGGAACATAGGATTTCCCTTGTCGTCCTTTGCTGTTATCGTCTGTTATATGTCATTATTCTGCATTTTTACTGTATTCTGAGACTGTTTCCATATTTTTTCGGCAGATTACAAAGATGTCTGACAGCATAGACAAAGACACCAGAGAGACTGAGGTTGCCTCCAATAAGTCCTTAGTGAGGGAAATTAGTGTATCAGAAGGTTCATCCTAATCCTAACGAACTTCAGAGGACTCAGAGGGGGGAGATGACCCTTGGAGGGTAGAGCCAATGAGAGGGATGATAGAGCTGAGGAGGGAGATAGCTGAGATTAGGAGGGAGAGGTAGCAGGCATAACCACCACCTGCTCCTGTAGCAGTACCTCCACCAGTAGTGCCTGAGGTAGAGGCACCTACTCCTGTGCAGCCAGTGGGGGCTCAGAGGGAGCCAGCTGTACAGGGAGGCAGGAGAGAGATAGATGAGGGTGGATTCTCCATGTTTAGCTTTTTGAAGCTAAACTTACTAGAGTTCAGAGGGGACAGAGGTACAGATCCTATTGATTTTTTGGAGGAGGTGGAGAAGGTAGTGAGGAGACTACCTTGTTCTGAGTTGAGATCAGTTGAGTTGGTGAGTTTGTTACTTAAGGGTAAGGCCTAAACGTGGTTTTTGAGGCATATGGAGACCAGGCTGTATGGAGAGCACCCACCCACTTAGACAGAGTTCCGTCAAGGCCTAATTGATAAGTTTATCATTGAGGGTGTTAGGACCCGTAATCTGATTAGATTCGAGCAGCTTGAGTAAGGAGATAGATCTATAGAGGAGTATGCCAAGGAGTTTATCCGGCTGAGTCGATATGTTGTTCATATAGTACCGACAGAGGCAGATTTGATTAGCAAATTTCGGAGGGGTTTACATACTGCCTTGCATAATGCTCTACTTGCCACAGAATTTACTTCATTGACCATAATAATTAATAAGGCAACTCAGATGGAGGAAAAGTACAAGACTAAGAGGGCTAAGAGGGATAAAAAAAAAGGAAGGGCGGCCCAGGATCACAGAGCAGGAGGGGGGAGAGAAGCTCCCAATCTAGACCAGTTGAGCCAGTGCCCAAATTTGAGCAAAGATCTTTAGGGAGTAGCCAGAGGCGGAGATTACAGAGTCGGGGTCAGCCAGTAGTTCAGTCAGCTCCTGCTTACTCCCAGGGTTCTTCGAGGTCAGTTACACAGACTTCCATCATTCCAGCTTGTGTGTATTGTGGTCGTAGCCACGAAGGGGAGTGTTGGAGGCGGACAGGTGCATGTTTAAGGTGTGGCCAGCAGGGACATTATATGAACACTTGTCCATTAAGGGCTGACCAGCAGCCATCGGTCACAGTATCTCAGACAGTGGTTCAAACTAGTCAGAATATGGGCAGAGAGGCTGCAACTAGAGGTAGAGGCAAGGGAGGTCAGGCTCCCAGTGGCAGTCAGGCTCCAGCTGGTACGAGCCAGGGTAGAGTATTTGCGGTCAACACTCAGGATGCCCAAAGATCATAGAATATTGTCACAAGTACTATTATGGTTTAGAATAAGGTTGTTGATACCTTATTCGATTCGGGTACAACTCATTCTTTTGTGTCACCACACTTTACACCTAAATTGAATAAGGATAGGAGGTTGTTAGATGTACCATTGTCTGTTGCTACTCCTATGGGGGATTGTGTGGATGTTGATCATTTCTATCCTGATTGCATTGTTGAAATTGATGATCGTATTCTGCATGATGACTTGATTGAGTTACCTGTGCTTGAGTTGGATGTGATATTGGGTATGGATTGGTTGACAAAACTTCAGGCAATGATAGATTGTTATCGGAAGAGGGTTAGATTCTAGCCTGAGGGGCAGCAGGAGTTTGAGTTTCAGGGTGATATTCAGGAGTTTTGAGTTAACCTTATATCTGATATCCAGGCTCGAAGGATGATAGGGAAAGGTTGTTCAGCTTATTTAGCTCATATAGTGAATGTACATAAGTCTTCTGTACGGTTAAAGCAAATACCGATTGTGTAGGAGTTTCCTGAAGTATTTCCTGAGAAGTTACCAGGATTGTCCCCTGACAGGGAGATTGAGTTTGAGATAGAGGTGCATGCAGGCACAAACCCGATATCCATTCCACCATACAGAATGGCTCCAGTTGAACTGAAGGAGTTGAAAACACAGTTACAGGAGCTATTGGATAGAGGGTTTATCAGACCAAGCAGTTCTCATTAGCGTGCACCAGTTTTGTTTGTGAGAAAGAAAGATGGCTCATTAAGGATATGTATTGATTATAGGCAGCTAAACAAAGATACAGTGAAGAACAAGTATCCGTTGCCTCGGATAGATGATTTATTTGATCAGCTGTAGGGTGCTAGCCATTTTTCTAAGATTGATTTGAGGTATGGGTATCATCAGTTGAAGATTAAGAAGAGTGACATATCCAAGACTGCTTTCAGGACCCGCTATGGTCATTATGAGTTTCTGGTTCTGCCATTCAGGTTGACAAATGCTCCAGTAGCTTTTATGGATCTGATGAACAGGGTGTTCAGGTCTTATTTGGATAAGTTTGTCATCATCTTCATTGATGACATCCTTATTTATTCTAGGAGTGAGGAAGAACACAGGGAGCATCTGAGGATAGTTCTATAGACACTTCGGGAGCATCAGCTATATGCTAAATTATATAAGTATCAGTTTTGGTTGATTGAGGTGTGCTTCTTGGGGCATGTTATCTATAAGGATGGTATTATGGTGGATCCTCAGAAGATTGAGGCGGTAGCTAATTGGCCTTAGCCTACCAGTATTTCAGAGGTGCGTAGCTTTCTGGGTATGGCTGGGTATTACAGGAGGTTTGTGAAGGATTTCTTCCGTATCGCAGCTCCTTTGACTAGACTGATAAGGAAACAGGAGCGGTATGTCTGGACGGATGAGTGTGACCGTAGCTTCCAGACTCTGAAGTATTGCCTTACCAGTGCTCCAGTTTTGGCATTACCAGTTGAGGGGGAGAAATTTACAGTATATTGTAATGCTTCGTGAATTGGCCTAGGGTGTGTACTGATGCAAATGGGTAGGGTAATTACTTATGCTTCTCGACAGTTAAAGAAGTATGAAGCAAATTATCCAACTCATGATTTGGAGATGGCAGCTATGATCTTTGCCTTGAAGATTTGGAGACACTATTTGTATGGGTCGAAATGCGAGATATATACTGATCATAAAAGTCTATGGTATATATTTGAACAAAAGGATCTGAATCTGAGACGGCGCAGATGGGTTGAGCTTCTGAAGGATTATGACTATGAGATTCTCTATCATCCAAGGATGGCCAATGTAGTGGCATATGCTTTGAGCAGGAAATCAATAGGTAGTCTTGCTCATATTGTGGTTGGCAGGAGGCCATTGATCAGAAATCTGAGACAGTTGGAAGATTTTGCGGTAGAGTTGGATTTGGGTTCCCAGGATCCAAACCAAGCTCTGATAGCCCAACTTCAGGTGAAGTCACTATTGCTAGATGATATCAAAGTGACTCAGGACAGGGATCCATATCTTCTGAAACTGAAGGGAGAAGTTCAGAGTGGATGGATGACAGAGTTCCTAGTAGATTATGGGATATTGAGATGTGGGAGACATATATGTGTACCAAATTGTGATGAGTTACGAGATTGGATTATGCGGGAGGCACACTATTTTGCTTACAGTGTACATCCAGGGATTACCAAGATGTACCATGATCTTAAAGATGTTTACTGGTGGCCTAGGATGACGAGAGATGTAGCTCAGTTTGTATCTAAATGCTTAGCCTATCAGCAGGTTAAATTTAAGCATCAGAAGCCATCAGGGCTACTTCAGGAGATTGAGTTGCCAGAGTGGAAATGGGAACAGGTTACCATTGATTTCATAGTTGGTCTACCACGGACTTCGAGAGGATATGATTCTATATGGGTTATTGTTGATCGGTTGACGAAGTTTGCACATTTTCTAGAGGTAAAGACCAGCTATTCAGTAGCTCTGTGTGCACAGTTATATGTGGATAAGATTGTGCATCTTTATGGAGTTCCTCTGGTGATCATATCTAACAGGGGTACGCAGTTCACATCTCAGTTTTGGCAGAAATTTCAGGAGGCTATGGGTACCCAGTTATAGTTTAGTACTGCTTTTCATCCATAGACTGATGCGCAGTCAGAGAGGACAATCCAGACATTTGAGGATATGCTCAGATTATGTGTTCTGGATTTCAAGGGTAGCTGGGAATATTATTTGCCACTAATAGAGTTCTCCTACAAAAATAGTTACTACTCTTCGATTGGTATGGCTCCATTTGAAGCACTATATGGTAGGAAGTGTAGATCTCCAGTGTATTGGGTGGAGCTGGGAGAGAAGCAGCTTGAGGGACCAGAGCTTATTAGAGAGATTATGGAGAAGGTTCCTATGATCAGAGAGCAGATGAGGACTGCCTTCAGTAGGCAGAAGAGTTATGCTGACCCGAAGAGGAAGGATGTACAGTTCTCAGTTGGTGATCATATCTTCCTAAAGGTCTCACTGATGAGGGGAGTTATGAGATTTGGGAAGAGGGGCAAGCTATCACTACGATTTATAGGCCCGTTTGAGATACTTAAGCGGATTGGCAGTATGGCCTATAGATTGGCTCTTCCACCCAGTATGAGCCTGTCACAACCTAACTTAGGAGCCACGACAGTCTTAGGGTACGAGTGTTGCCTAAGCTACCAGTACCACAAAGAACCACTTTATCTATATGGCATGGCAAGCAATTCAGTAACAAGCTCAAATATAGCTTGACAATTCAATGAAAATTTAGGCAGCATCTCCTCTATAAAAGGACTATGCCCAGCTGAAAAACATGCAAATAAGCACTTCCAATATATATCATCATCAATACCCATATCTCTATCATCAATGATCCCTTTGGATCTCCAATATCAACTCAATTTATATATATATATCAAATCATATATATATCCATAGCATCATCTGAATATCAACTATATCCATACATAGCATACTATATATATATGCAAAACCATACAATATACAATCACACACATACACATGCCACTCCTTGGATTACAGTAACATGGAACCTCTATATTGTACAAATATTTATATATATTTTTTGAACTGGAATATTACATGTTTCAAGTATCAAAATTCCCCGGCGAGGATAGGAAGTGCCTATGAAATTCAGGCCTCACTGCTGACTTGAAAATGATAACCACTGAAGGGGGTGAGTATAAAAATACTCAGTGAATCTATATATATATAAATGCAATAGATGATCATTATACCATAATTGCCCATATATGGCCTGTAGAATCAATATAAGATAACAAGTAAAGGAAATAACAAGTATTTGTATCAATATCCATATAAGTATTCATATAAATATTTAATGTACAAGTCAACGCACATATGATATAACAGGATTGGGTCCAGTAATAAGAGTAATCATACTATTTGTAATAGGCACAATAATAACGTGCATAAATCACTAAACGCAAAGGGGATCAGCCTTTACAACTAAATAATATTACACCCTCCCTAGCATGGGTCAATATAATTTATACCAGAGAATATTACACCCTTCCTAGCAAGGGTCAATTTATTTAATACCAGTGTACACACGGTCGATGAAATTTTCACTACACCATCGATGTAGTCCTGTTATAATACCATATGGGTGTATCTCCATATAACCATCAATATAGCATAAATAAGTCTCATATAGATTTAGAACAATCATATATATACTTATAATGAATAATGGAACAATTTTGGGTAATGTTAAAAAAATATCCGGCGGGGCCCAGTTGCGCTGCCGCAACTAACACTGGCCGTTACGGGTCCATTTTGGGATTTTTGAGTAGTTTCTGGTTAACTATGTTACCAAAGGATTTAGATGGACCATGAGGTACCGTTTTAAAGCTTAGGTCAAGACTAGAAGATTGGGCTAAGTGGTGGCCCAATTGGCTTTCTGGATTTCATTTTATGGACAGTTAAAGTTTAGATCATTTTTTGTCATTTCGACGAGCTTATTTACGGGCCAATTTGCACTGTTTGTGTTTTTGGGTATCAAACTTTATTTTATTAGTTCAAATGGAATACTATAGCATATATGATGCAAATCATGCATGATTATACATATAGACTCACCTTTATCACAATTTATCTTTTATTCCTCCAATCCACTGTTCGAGCCCCTACTCGGCCCGCCGTTCAACACTTCGAGTTGGAGTACTTGACGATTCACCTATTTTCATATATAACACTCCGGTAAGACTTAATAACATCACAAAGCATATTATACACATCAAATTACATATTATACCCTATAAACCTCACTTTGCACATTTAACCCTATTTCCAATCTTTTATGCATAAACACCCATTTATCATCATATTTAACTTACATTACACATATTCATCACTTATAAACCAAATTAAGAACTCATATACACTTAGTTCATCATTTCATATCAAACATACACCATATTCAAGTTTTCCAAGTACTTAAATTAATCATCTTTTACATATCTAAACCTATACATTTCCATCATTTTCATCACTTAACCGTATTCAAACACTTCCTTCCGAATCACATTACCCTAACACATTAAACTAACAAACTCAATATTGTTTAACTTAAATGGAATTCATTCCATTCATCCATTTTTCAACACCAATCCATCAAATAACATACATATGCATCAAAAGTATAACATTCATCCATTTAAACCTATCAAACATCAAAGCACAAATCCACCATTCATGCTTCATCAATTCGGCCAAAATGGAAATCCTTCCAAATGGATTTCTTTCCACCATTTAATCATTAATTCATTACATACACTCCAAATACACATCATTCCATTATTTAAACCTATAAAACACCAAAGTATCAAACCATTTCTTAGTCATACATGGTTTGGCCACTTTGGTTTTCCATTCAAATGAATTTGTTTCAATCATTTAACCACTAATTCATGTTAAACACATCAAATAAACATTATTTGAATAAAAAAAATCCATCAAAACAACACTTTGATTCATAACTTTTCCTATTAGGGTTTCTATCCAACTTTTGATTTTCCTTCAATCCAAAACACATTTTTGTTACTAATTAACATCTTAAGAGCATAATTAAACCAAAAGAATCACAAAATCACTTACTTTCCAAATAGTTCTTCAAAATCTTCAAAGCTTTGATTTGTTACTTTTTCTTATTTTTCCTTTGAATCTATGGATATAATTGTATTTAGGATGATGGAATTAACATGTTTCCATATATAAAAAGAAAAGAAAAGAAAAAGAAAACAACAATTTTTGGCTTTGTTCAAGGTTGGCCGAAACTTCAATGGAGGAAAAAGAAAAGTTTGGTTGGAAATTTGGCTAAGGAAGAAGAAGAAGAATGGTGAAGAGGTGGGAAAAATCAACTTAAAAATCAATGGAATAATCCTATACATCAAGCTTATGGAAGAAATAATGAAACCTAGCTATCCAACCATCCATTTCTTCATCTTTTCATCCAATGGTTTGATTTAAGTAAGCCTAAAGTGTTATCATAGGCTTGCATATACCATATAATTCCATAATGCAAAGGAAAAGACTAAACTACCCCTAGTTCAATTGAAATCCCAAATCGTGTAGCTTTGCCCGAGATTATTTTCTACTGGGTTTAATTCTCCAACAATTATTCATTTAAACATAATATCATCATTTTCATGTCCTAATATTCTTTTCTACCTTCAAATATGATATTAATTCCATAAAAACTCGAAGGGATGTGAAATGACCATTTTGCCCCCAGTTCACCAAAAACTCAAATTTTTTCAATTTCATCCTAACAGCTTTTAAACCTCTTCTATGCATATAATCACTTCATATAACATGCATATCAATCAAATTCATGCATAAACACATAAAATTCACAAGTTCAAGTTAAAGAAAAAAAATTTGCCCCTAAATTCCCCTTTATGGTTCAGGTTAGGTTTAAGCTGAGGTGTTACAGAGCCACGTACATCCAGTCTTCCACATATCGATGCTGTGAAAATATGTTTTTGATCCATCACACGTTTTGGAGGTTCAAGATGTGGATCTCAGTGAGGATTTATCTTATGAGGAGCTACCTGTGGAGATTGTTGATCGACAGGTCAGAAAGCTTCGAAACAAAGAGATTCCTATTGTAAAAGTACCATGGAGGAACCAGACAATGGAGGAGTATACATGGGAGAGCGAGCAGGAGATGCGGAGCTGATATCCATCCCTATTTCAACATTGAGGTATGTTTCTATTTAAATTCAAGGATGAATTTATTTGTAAGGTGGTAGAATATAATACTCTAGAAAGACATAACATGTATGCATGAAATAATTCTCAGTATATGGTCCATTAGTCTTGAAATAATGGGAAATAATTTTAAAGACATAGTTAGAAAGCAAACTTGATACTTTTCAGGAAACTGGCGGTGTCGGGAACACTGCCGAGAAATTAGCAGTCCGGTCAACGAAAGAATTTTTGAAGTTGATCTGGGGGTAAAAGATGACCATAATTTATGTTTAATTTTGGTAAAAATAAAGAAGTGAAAATCATTTGTGAAAGTAAGCAATGGCATTCTCATAAAAAAATGGAAATTCAAGATGAATAGTGGAAGATCGGTCGGGGTTACAGAATGACTCCAGAACTATTTTTATAAATAAGTATGAATTAAAATAAGCCTATCCACTTTCCACTCTAATATTAAAATCTTGACAGAATTGTCAGAATAAATTACAGAAGATTTAAGGACCAAAGTGTAAAGAATGGAACTTGAGGGATTTAGTTGTAATTGTACAATTGATTTTTCTATTTAAATTTTGCCTTAACATTTCAGTTGCCATTTTCTTTCTTCTTTCAAACTTTGGCCGAAATACTTGTTCCATTTCTTCTCTCAATTTCTTCATCAAATCTTTACCAAATTCATTGAAATTTGATAGAAAACTTAAGCTTTCATCTAGCGTCATCCATTTCCATCATCAATTTGTACATTTGAGATAAGGATTTGGAGGACAATTCAAGGGAAGCATTTGGCCACTTTGATGCTTAGAGGTAAGAAAGTTGTTTTGTTTAATTTGATTGATGATTTAGTGTTATTTAGGGTTCAATTTAATGGGTATGATGTTTAATTATATTATTTTATCCTAATTTGATGGAATTCCCAATTTGGTTTGGTAAATTGAAGTTGTAAAGGAGGATATGTTGAATTATGATGTGTTTATGTTAATTGAGGTTAGAAATAGTTAATTGGATATGAATGAACAACTAATTGACGGATAATTTAATGTAGAATTGGAGATTGCTTAAATTGGGTTTTCAAAGTAAGCATTTTTGGGGAATTTGGTGCAATTGGTGCAATTGGAGTGTGAATTGGCTATTTGGATCATTAGGTGAGTTTACATTGCATCATTTAACCTGTTGGAATTATTGAATTGATAATTGGAAACCTTTGGTGAAATTGACTTCATGGTCGAACCCTATTTAACCTAAAATGCCTTTGGTTTTGCTCGATTTTTACTTGATTTTCCTTGCCATTTTGATCCTATTTTAATATTGTTTAATCTTGTTTCTTGATACCCTTGCTTTGTTTGATAATGTGGCTTGTTGTTGCTTTGATTGGGTAAGTCAAATTTGCCACCAAACCTAACCTATTGGCTTATTGGCTTGCCAATGTATGTCCACCAAGTGTTCAATGAAATGCCTAGTTCATTTGCCTTTAGCATATTGGTTTGCATGCCATAGGCCTACCAATTGAATGCCGTTATCGCCAGCGACATTGGCATGCCAATTGACCTACCATTTTCGGCCACCGAACCAACTTTTGTTTATTGCCTTTCCTTGTTGCCAAACTTACTATTATTGATTGTATATTGTATATGACATTGCCAATGAGCATATTGCATACTGTACTGATTGATATCAAATTGATTGTTATTATATTAAATGATATCCGGATGCCATTGTTGCTTATGGTATCCCTCGTTTTTGACCCTGATATGGTTTGGCAGAACTACCGATTCGACAGGGTAGGGGGGAAATACTATCAACCTTGTGTACATTGTACTATTAAACCCTAGCTAGGAGGGGTTATGGTCATGGCCATAAGACCTGATCAGCCTTATACTTATATGATACTGGAGACCTACATGGTCCTTATATATTGACTGACTGGAGATTGTATGATTTCTTTTCATACAGTCCATCCCATTATCTGTCTTTCCATATGTAACCGATCCTATTTGTTATTTCTTTGGCATTACTATACCATGATATCCATACTGCATACTGTATTTCCTTTGACTGATACCATTGCCTAATTATGCCTATTATTATTTATTGTGATGCATGTAAATTCACTGAGTATCATCTATAGTCACCTCTTTCATTGTTTACCCATTTTAGGAGAACAGTAGATTGCAGATTCCTGTCTTCTGTCATCCTGGAAAATCTGCCACAGTCTATTATGTATATTTCTGGATTACTGTATTACATTATTTTGGTGTTCATTAACTAGCTGCTCCATGGGTATGTATGGGTTAGCTAGGAAATGTACATGTATATGATGATGGTATTATTATACTGATGATATTATATGATGATGCATGATATGATATTATGATAATTGATAAATTACAGCCAATTACAAAATGCATAACAGAATGAATAATAGGATAATAAAATGAATGGTAACTATAATAACTGAATAATATAGATTGAGATTTATAGATTGTGCATATGGTACTGGGTTCTACGGGTGTCAGTCGCCATTGGCATCTCCCGTTCCCTAGGACCATCGCGGTCTGGGAAAACTGGGTTGTGACACCCTAAAATTGTCATGTCCCCTATAGTGGGACGTGACAGTAATGAGCATTACTCTACTTTGTAACGATGGTGACTTATTGGAATGAGCGTTAAAATATTCTTTATGTGAATAGTGCCTAATTTTGCTTTGAAGCATAATGTGTGTTTCCATTAGATAATGAGTGTTCCTTCCTTAGTACTCAATTTCTAACAGTGTGACTGTTATGCTCGAATTGTTCTTTTAAATCTAACTAAATCGAAAGTATTGTTCTCTTTTAAAATGTTAATGAGCATTACTCCTTGTATAATGAGCATTAATTTTAATATTCCTTGTGAGTTTGCTTGGCTTGTCATTTTCAGATCAGTTCTCATCTGTCCAATTATTTATTTGCATGAATAACATAGAACGAGCATTACACCTAACAAAACAACAAAAGCCCAAGTCAAGTGGATTAATCTATTTAAAAAAGTCTTGGAATCATCAGACACATATGAAGACAACAAACTCAAGGTCATACCTAAAGACGGTTATAAGATAATCATCAAACCTAGACTGAGTGTGATTTCAACTGATCTAAAAGCATCATCCTCAATAATCTTGCAAACCCGAACTAGACTAAGTATGGCTCCAATTAACACCAATATGACAAAATTGCTAAAATCTCACCATTTAATAGCCATTTTCTTATAAATAAATAAACCAAGGTCAAATAAGAAAGTTGAAATCCTTCATCCTTAATAACCGTCAAAGTGACCAAGTTGCCCTTCTCCCAAAATCACCATCTCTCAAAAGTAGGGTATCTTCCCGAAATTTCAGTCACAAATCTGACACCTCTCAAAAAATTAACACCTAATACCATAGTGGTCTAGGTAGACCTTTCACTGGTTCAAGGATCTAGTTCATTTACATATTTGCATACCTTATGATGCTTTTATGATAAACTTATTGTCTTAATCCGAACAAATCAATACTTTTTAGACCTTCCTAAAGATATCTTTAGGAACCCACTAAAACTTATCAAACCCTAATAGAATATCTTTAGGTTTTGTATCTTACATGCTTAGATATGTATCCTTCTTTTAGACTAAACCTAGAATCAACCATCCTAGGAGCCTTAGGATTCAAACCTTAAATCCAACTTAGCATCAGTATCAACCTAGAATAAAGTTTGGTTTCCTTTTTCCAAAATTGATCATCATATGATTGCCTTAGAATCCTTTATTTGATATGTTTGTTTTGGCATGTATTCACAGTCATCATGATAACTTTTCAACAAAAGCAACCATGATGAGTGGTATATGTGAACACTTAATTTTGCACCTTAAGACATTTTATTACATATAACTAGACTTGTTCCATCAGTGTTCCTAGTGTCTTTCCAAAAACCTTTAGAATCAAGAATGGGCCAAAATGAACCAAAACCCATTCAAATGGCCTGAATAGCTTATAGGATCTCGCAGGCTGGCCCTGTGGAACTGTAGGGACCTTTACGACCACTGCAGGGCAGCCTGCGGATCTGCAAGACATGAGTGTGATGGACCTGGGCAACACTTTTTTTTTTTCTTTTCATTTTGAATCCCAATCCACACATCGAAACTTTGTAACTCCTTCCTCAACACCTTTGGCTATATAAGCAGTCTCTCCACACCCTTTTCAACTCAACCTTTGAATTTCAATTTACAGTTATCCTCTCATCCTTCTAATCTTCTCTCTATTTTTCTCCATACAAGACTCCCTAGGGCTAATTCCTTCTTGGTTTTAGTCCACTAAGTTTAGTCCTCCATAGATTAGATTAGGTTTTTAATTGATTTTTTATTCTTTAAGTGAGGCAACTAAGTCATTTCTCCTTCATTTGACTTGACTTGAAGATTTAGACATAGTTTTATACCTTTGCATATTTTAGAAAATGGGACTTCAATATGAAAAAGCGCTCCATCCTCCTTCTCTGACGTCAAAGAGAGTTAAGGTAAAACATCTTTCTCTTATTTTTTCATAACCAAGGTAAAACACCTTCTTCTCCTTTTTTTTTTTAAATCACACAAATATCAAAACATGATAAATTAAAAATAAAAAATAAATAAAACAAACCCTCTATTGCAAAATGTCCCGATTCACTTTTGGGCTTCGACGGTCCTAGGGCACGGGTAGACCTAAAGCCACCGGAAACCCATAGAACCCATGAATAATCCAGTAATTAATCATTTAATCAATATTATCTCATTCATCAATGCTTAAATCCCATTTATTATTTATAAATTTTACAGAAAATTTTTCAGAGTTTCCTTTGTAATTTTAACCTTAATCCCGACCCAAAATCGGGTCTCTCAAAAATTACACAGCCTGCACTAAAATTATTCTTACACTCCTAATAATTTGCTATCCTTATACCCTCAACTTCATAGATCAATAATCATACATGGCACTTCTAAATCTCTTTTAAAACATATAAATATTATTTTTGCATTTTCAGTATTACTGTCTCTATCACTTCATTGTCATTATCATTATTAATCATTATACATTACACATTATAATTTTTAATGCCATTGAATTGTCAATTATTTCAATGTTCATACATCATTATAGTACTCAATCATCTATTTACATTCAACACCATAGAGCTCTATGAGTTGACACTTATAACCTTTATAGAATAAAATTCTACCTTAATGTACTTGACATTACAAGTCGGAAAAGTAATTGACTTGGAATCATCTTCCTCTATCTCATCCTGTAAAAATTATAAACCACAATAGGGTGAGTATAACATACTCAATAAGCATGTATACATCATTAAATAGAAGATATAAGCATATGATAATAAAAGATATCAATAGTAGCCAAGTGTCAATAAATATAATGAAGAATATCAATATATTCAATTTGCTTGTCAAAGATTAATTAATTTGCACACCAAATATCTTTGGAAGTTTGGAACAGGTAACAATCAAATCGATGATAGAATGGCCATTAATGGTAAGCAATAAGATATAAGCTTGGAGTAAATGAACAGGAAAACAATACTCGTATCATGTAGATAAGATAGATAAAGGGTCAGAACAGTAGGGACTATATGTAAACATACAATCAATCTCATATCAGTATCAGTAAGCATAAGACTAATCAAATCTTATGGCTAGGACTAGTAACCCTTCCCAGATAGGGCATCAGTAAACAATGTGCACATTGCTGGCAGTATATACCCACTACCCTGTCGGAGAGGCAGCTCTATCAAATCTACATGTAAAATAGGCCAATGAAAATCAATAACAATATCAATATTCATTAGGGACATTACGGTACAATGGCTTTTGATCGATATATATGGGTTTACTTGTCAATACATTTTATTAATCATATATAAGTTTCTTTATTTGATACAAAGGTAGCAATTAACAATAAATATCAGTGTTAAACATTTGGTGTGCATACTTTTAGAAGCAATTCAGGTGCATAGCTAATCAAGAACCATAGGCATTTCAATATCAATAACAATCAATGGATTTGGTGATTTCAATTATAAGAATGATCAAAGGATGATCAATAATAACAATGTGGCACTTAACCAAGAAAGAAACATGTTCATTGGGTTAACAAATCAAAACATGGGTATGCATAATAATGAATGCATTACTCACCTTAGCTTATGACTTGAACATTTCCCTTTTTTTCTTTATCTTTGATTCTTTGCCTTATCTCTTATGATACCCATCACCTCTCTTATTCATTCAGACTCTACGTATCCAATTAATTTCCATTTAGATACTATTTAACATAAAATTACATTACTTGTACTTATATTAAAGAAAATTTCTGAAATTTTCAAGTTACTAGGGTTTTTCTATGTAAAATTCTTTACTGGCAGTCTGTGTTCCATTACTCATATCTCTCTCTACAATTATCCAATTGCTTCAATTCTTATTCCTAATTAAACTTAACATATAAGTTTCTAATATATCCAAGTTTCACATTAAAATCATTATTACACAATTTATGGTGTTAATTTAAACTTAGGCCTATAACTAGCCCTGCTACCCTGCATTCTGCCTGCAATCCTATTCTGGCAAATTCTGTTCTTTTGCTAATAACTCAATCAATACTTAACCAATTACTATAATTCCTTTTCTTATTGAAAATATACGCATAAAATTATAACATATCCAAATTTTAAAATTTTTGGATCATTGAACAATTATTAATGAATTTTCAAAATTAAACTACTGCCCTGAAACTTTTATCCAGACATACCCTATTTCCATACCTATAATTAATTTCGTGCTCATCCAATTACAAAACCCTTTTAAAGTTATTTATATAACATATAAATGAATATCTTTTATGTTTAACACTTTCTCTAACTCAGAATTTAAGGTCCTTATATTAATAGAAATTTATAACCTATGTTTTGTTAAACAGTCATTCCAGGTAGTCTACACTTACGACCTAATATTTCATAAACCACAAATCCAATTGAAAAATCCTTTTACAATATTATATATAAGATATAAATTAACACTTTTTATATTTAACATTTCTTCTAATTCTATCTCTATCATTATATATAATAAAAATACAGTAGCATTTTTTCATAACCCTAATTCCATATCAGTCTCAGTTTTTACCCAATAACTCTTTCCACACTTCGAATTTTTCAAATTTATTTTATAGACATCTAATTAACATATTTATCTACAACTTTCATATTTTAATCATCCTCAAATTCAGTCACTAAATTTTTGGAATAATAGCTAAAATTTATTGCCTTAAAACATAATTCATAAACTATATAAATCCTAACTCATTCTTTACATTTTTAACTTAATTATCTCAATTATTTGCCAAATCATGCTATGGAACTCTTAAATACAATTAAAAATGATAAATTTAGAATCGTTACCTCAAATCAAAATACTTGAATCCCACTTCCTTTTGCTCCACCAAAAGTTTGAACATAATTTTTCTATCATATTTTCTTCATAAAGCTTCTTTCTTCTTCAATTTCCTATCTATTTTTAATTGATTCTTTGAAAAGGTTGGAAAACTTATTTTTAGTTATTTTTCTTCCCTATGGTTCGGCCACCCCTTTTTCATTTCCTATTTCCATTCTCTTATTATATGTACAAAGCCAAACTAAAATAAAAATGAAGACAAAAATTAGAGTAAGCCAAACTAAAATAAAAATGAAGACAAAAATTAGAGTTTTTTAGAATTTTGGTGATTTGTCACCTATTTAATTAATTAATAAATGAATTAATCATTTTCTATCAAAAATTCATCTCCTCCACCATCATGGCCAGCCACCTAGCTTATTTCTAGAATGGGTAGGTCACACAACTTTGTTTAATTGCACTTTTAATTCAAAATTTTTCTTATTTGCATTTTTGAGCTCAAAACTTTTTGTAATTTATTATGTCTATTCTGTTTAGATTCAATCTCAAGTGTGGGGAGTAAAATACCCTATTTTAAGTTGTTCTATCATTTAAAAATAGTTCTAGATCATTTCTGGATTCTAGACAATGGATTTCCAAAATTGTTCCCAAAGTTGCCTTTATTTACAATTTTGCCAATACTCTTATTTTCAGTATTCCAAAATATTTTTCAACTCTTTCTTTGCCTCATAATTTCACATAAAATTAACTTATTTCATCCCCCTAAATCTGGGTCAAAAATTATTAAATTTGCCAGACAGCTATTTTCCCGGCAGTGTTTCCAACACCGACGATTTCCGGAAAAATATTTCATTTATATTCTAACTGTTTCTCTAAAATTATTTTCAATCATTTCAATAATTTCAAACCACAAACTGAAAACTAGATCATACATTCAAGATAAGATCTCTTAGGGTATTATACAAAATGAAAATAAATGCATAAATTTTGATTCCTATTCAATGAGATACACATATATACTTGAAGTACTATCTCAAGTAGCAAATTCAAATCCAAAATAAACCATTTATTTTCCTAATCTCTTTCTTATTATGGGAGACGTATAATCTTCCAAGCATCCATAAGGTTAGAGGAAATATCTTCTATTTCATTGATTTTAAGCATGCTTTCTTCCATACTATGTTTTGTAAATTGTAATTCATCTTTATAATTGTCATTCCATTGCTTAAATCACATTCCATTATTTATTTGTTCATGAAATAATATTCATAAGTTATTTTTATATTAATATGTTAAACAATCATTTTTTTAAAGAAACCAAAAACCTAGTACATGAATCCTCTTTAATTTCGAATGCTAGATCATTTTCCTTTGGGATATTATATTGTAAGTTCGAACCCCAAATGAGCAATTTGATTCCCAACAGACCAGACCGGTATTCAGGCCAGGTCTCACACCTATTTGACTGTTTATTGAATTTGCCTATTTATTGATACATCACCAATACATATAGTAATCTAAACTCTCATATTGCAAGAGCAGAAACTTCCATTAACATGTAGGCTTGAAGATGGGACCAAGCACTCTTACAATTCATCTTTAGCGCCTTCATTGCTTCCATGCTCAACATAAGATGCATAAACTTTTATTATTGACTCGTAGATATCAATGCCTTTCAGGTACTCAGCTTGGTTCAGGAACTGCAAGAAGGTAGAAGACATGTGATGGTTACACTATATAACCATTGAATGCATATTAAGTAAAATTATGAAGTTGTGGAATCTGCAAAGTCAGAGAAAGAGAGAGAGAGAGAGAGAGAGAACAATAACTATGATTAGTAACATGCAGAGATTTACACTAGGACAAACCATCCGTTAGATCACATTCCATTCGTTCACCAAGACAATAAAGTCAAGGAACCAACAGAAAAAGAAAGATTTACATATATAGTAACCTTAACACAAACCTGCTTGCACCAACGTGTCAATATCTAAAACAAGTCATTATTTAAAGACAAGACTATCAAATGACTAATTCATATTACCTCATTATGATCATGCAGAAGAATAGGTGTATTTGCCATAGGAGAAAAACCAATTGCTGGTAGCCCTTGTAACCGGAAGTAACGAGAATCTGTGGCAGCAGGAAAGATCTCTGGTTTACCCAGTTTTCCATTTGCTTTTTTGACAGCTTCTTCAAGCAGGATCCACCATGGGTTAGAACTGTTAGTCTTTGTAAGGAGTGGCCTCCCAAACTTGTCATGAACAGTCATTTTCTGCTTAAACTGCCCAAGCTACAAAATAATTAGATCAACTTGCAGAGAAAACTGAAACACTTAATTCTGTTCCTAATTACATATGTTAGATGTACAGCATTCAAAAGTGCAGTTTATTTCATTGACTATTCAAGAACAAGTATATATCTATCATAAAACCTATCCTGATTCCAACCCTATTTTTGTTTTCAAGCTGTACCTAGTAAGGTACTTTCTGATAAACACTGAACTTATACTAGCAAACAAAGCTTATGAATCTTGCATTACCAAAGTATTGAAACATATCAAAACATTTGCAACAGATTCAAGTGGCCCTATGCTTGTAGGGCACCTATTAGCAGCCACAGTGGACATAGAAGGCCACAGGCCAATGATAATGTCACCAAGAAAAGGTATTCTAAATATGTATATACCATTTCCTTCAAGCTCTGTAATAAAAATGAACAAATTTTTTTCCCTTCCAACATCAATCATGCCCATGAATCTCAATTCGTACAGGGTGCAATGGTGAACAAATTTCTGTTTAAAGTTAATAATAAATGAAATAGCACTTCAGAAATCTAAACAATACATGCTAAATTATAAACCAACAAAGAATTGCTAAATGATGTAAGAATAATCATTTCTCTTCCCAGACCTTTATGCATAAATTATCATTGGTTGCCATACACTTACTCACATTCCAGATAAAACAAGACACTAAAAGTTTCAATGAGTTTATTAGCACCTGGAATGTCATATTACGTGAAGATGGTGCCCATTCTTCAGCAATTCGTCTTTCCAAAATTTCAGGATCAGCAGTTGGAGGAATCCGGACATCAAAACCTGCTTCTGCTTCAGATGGCTGCAAATTCATGACAAATCCCTGGAAGAAAAAGAACAGGGCTCTTATATACCCAGAACAGTGCATCATTGGGAAATAAAAATGCCTTGTCTAAGGGAGCTATCAAATTACATATCATTGTAGATCCAAAAAGAACAACAATTTAAGAATTCTGATCCAGCAAGCAGTAAATTCATCCTGCACATTAGCTTCCTGAATCATCATCAGTACCGTTAACCATAGTTTGTAAATTTACAAGGCCTTTAGGTACTTTTTCAGCATAACTTTGTCTAATGTCGTAATATATGCAATTCTTAAATATTACCTCTCCTCAAAAAATATTTAAAGGTTCTAGAAGAATTGTTCTGGAGGTTTAAACAATATGCACTAAAATAACTCAAGTTAAGCAAGCTCAATGGCATTTATCAAACTACAGGAAAATGCCTTAGCAGGCATTGAAAACTGATTAGCTAGAAATCAATTTTGAAACAAAAGCACAATGAATTTTACTAGGAAAATATATAAGTAAACAATTCAACTTCAATTATGAAAAGGAAGCTTACAGTTGGAGATGGGGTGCCAGCCTTAAGAAAGACCATGTTAACAGAAATGACCTCTCCCTCAGCCTTCAAACCAGCTTTCAACAAATCAAACTGAGAAGCCCGAAATCTCCTCACACTCTCAATGCTTTTCAGAAGATTCTCCAAGGCACTATTGTCATACAGCTTTGCTCCGTGGCCTGGAGCTCCAATGGCCTTTATGACCAGCCACCACGGACTCCTCTCCGCATAGAACGCCCTGTAATTCTCAGTGGGTGACGCCAATCCTGTTTTCAAAGATACACAATGAGTGAAATGCATAAAGCAATCAACCGAGCCAAAAACAAAATAAAATAAAAAATCCCCACCTTCATCAAGCACTATCCCAACATTAAGGGTATTAAAGATATCAGAATCGGCGAACTTCTCAGCACCATCATGGCCGCCGATTTCTTCATCGGGAGAAAAAGCGAGGTAAATGGATCGAAGCCGCTGAAACCCAGAAGACTTCAAGCGTCGAATAGCTTCCAAATACTGCATACCAACACACTTCATGTCTTGGGAACCTCTAGCGTAAATATTGCCATGGGAATCAAGTTGCGCGCCAAAAGCTGGATAGTCCCACTTGTGCTGTTCGACAGGGACGACATCAGTATGAGAATAAAGAAGGATAGAAGGAAGAGTAGGGTGAGAACCAGGCCAGTTGAGGAGAACAAATGGCTTTCCCTTTACGAACTCGATGGATTGGGATTGGAGACCGATGGATTCGGCCTGAGAAAGAAGAAAATCGGCTACTTGTTGGTAGTGAGGGTTGGGCTGGGCAGTGTCGATCTGAAGATATTGTTGGAATCTTGATATGATTGCAGAAGATGATGAATCTTCTGCTTCTGCTTCTGCTACTGCTACTACTAGGAGTTGATTCGTAAAGATTAAGAAGCAATAGAGAAGAAGAAGGAGGCAGTTGTGATTGCAAGACAAGTTAGTTTGAATCCTCTCCATTTTTGCTCCTTGAACTTCAACTTCAATCCAATACGGTTTTGCTGCTAAAAACAAACAGGTGATAGATTTGCCTGTTTTTGGCTGATAACTAGCATTTTTTTTTTTTTTAAGAAAAAAAAAATATAATAAAATCAGGGAGCATAATTAATTTTTTTAATTTTTCTGTATCTTGATATTTTATACAGTGTTATGCATGCGCGTAGATTTTAGTTAAATTCACTAAATTTTGTTAATTGTTGAATCAAAATAAATTAATTTTTTTTTCTCTCTCCAACTCCATCTACTTTTATCACTCTTTCTAAACTTTATGTTTTTTATATAAAATGATGAATTAATTATTATTTCATTAGCATACCGAATAATAATATAATAATAAATATATATTTTTTAAATAATAAATTCAGAATTGATTTTTCATTTCAATATTAAAAAAAATATTATTTAATTAAATTTTTTAGATTGATAGAAAAAGAAAAATATGATTTTTCCTTAAAAATATAATTTTATATATATATATATATATATATATATGAGTGTCTCATAATCTACTCCATTATTCTACTATTTTTATATTTAAATTTAATTTTACTACACCAATAATATTTTATAATTTATAGTGAATTTAAATTTTATAAATAAAAATTCTTATAATTTTATAATATACATCAAATACAAATAAAAAATTTCTCTAATATCTATCTCTTTTGTGTTCTTATTTAATTTTATATTTTTCTAATATCTATCTCTTTTGTGTTCTTATTTAGTTTTATTTTTTTATTTTCATAACATATTATCAGCATAATTTTTTTTATGTAAATTTTTATATTTTTAAAATTTTAATTTTATATCTCATATTTATTTATTGATATTTTATCACTATTTTAATAAATTATTTATATTTATAAAAATAAAATAATACTATCAATATAATATTAAAATTACATATTTATTATAATCATTGGTCTTCTGTGTGCGCATGTGTTTTGATGGGTAGTATATGCATATAATTCTTTTTCATTATTTATTTGTGTGCATGTATACATATCAAATCATTTGAACCCAAATATACAACTAAGCAGTATTCCAAATTATTATATGTTTAGTATTATCATTTGTTTACGTTTGTTTAGCACAATTTATTTACTTATATGTTTACATTTGTTTTCATATTATTGATATTTTCATATTTATTTATATTTATTTTTATCAAGTCTCAAAAATTTAAAACGCAATAATCCTAAAGCGTGGAATCAATCTAAATTATCTATATTCGTAGAACTCATTACCATCTATTATCCAATTAAATCATTAACTATCAAATATCAATTTCATCATATTTTTCATTGTAATCTTAATATATTTTTTGTAATATCCTCTATCTATATTGTTTGTATTTTGTATTATGTTTGATTATTTTGAAATGGATTTGTTTGAGTGGTGACAAGTTCTGATTTTCTATTATATTTTGTTTTATTTTTTACTAGTCCAGTCCGATAGAATATGACTTGTTGACTATAGATAACTCTTAGAGAGAGTTTCATATGTTAAGTTGTATTTGGTTGAGTATTATTAGTGTATTCCAAGACTTATTGTGATTGTGTTCATTGATGACATATTAGTGTATTCCAAGAGTAAGGAAAAGTATGAAGAGCATTTGCGAATAGTTTTACACACTTTAAGGGAACATCAACTTTACGCTACGTTTTTTAAGTGTGAATTCTAACTTGATAGAGTTGACTTTCTGGGAAATATGATTAATAAAGAGGGGATTTCTATATATCCAAAAAAAGTTGATGCGATTATGGATTGGCCTAGACCCACCAATGTGACAGAAGTTGCATGAGTTAGCGCAAACATATGTGACATAAGTGTAATATCCTGAAATTATGTTACAGTTACTAAGCAGTTTTATTAAATATCGAATCGATAACACCGATGAAAATTATTCAGTTTAAGGAATTGGTTCAGTATTAAATTTAAGGTTATTTTTCTTAGATACATGGGTAATAAAGGATTAAGAATAATGATAGTTAATGATATAAAGAACGTATGGAAAAGTGTTAAGAGTGATGAAAAATCAATAGAATGGCAAAATCATAAATAAGTGAAACTTCAGGGGCATTTTGAGAAACCACCTGTCTAGGATCCAGATTTTCTCCAAAAGCTGTATAATATTAAATTACAGCTAAAAATAAGCTTATTCACTGCCCACTTTGAAATCTAAAACTGACTAGAATTGACATAATTAGTTACAAAAAGTTTTTGGGTCAAAAATAGAAATAATGAAAGTTTTGGGGTGGAAAACTAAATTTCCAAAACTTACCACCTATAAATATCAACACTTAGCTATTTTTACCATCAAACTTCTTCTTCTTCTTCTTCTTGTTTGGCCGAACCACTTTCACCATTTCTCCACCAATTTTCATGCAAATTTTCCAAGAAAAATCAAAGAAAATTTGAATTCTAACCTTGTTTAATCTAATCTCATCCAATTTTCACCAAAAAGATCAAAGGAAACCAAGAATTCTTCCTTTGAAGATTTCAGCCACACCACCATCATAAGGTAACTTCATGTTTTTTTCTTCCTTTTAAGTTAATTAGTTATTTTAGATGTTGAATTAAATGGGTTTAGCATTAGATTGCATTAATTTGTTCAAATTGATGGAAATCCCAAATTTCAAAACCCTAATTAGGTTATGTTTATAACCAAACCCTAGATTAAGCTTTCATAATCTATAATTAGGTTAGATTATGTTTAATTGTATCCATTGGAAGCTAATTTAGTGATAATTTTGGAGTAGAATCAAAAGAAAAACAAGATTGCCACATTTGTCTACTTTAAAGAAATTGAAGAATCGAGTTTTATTTTGGGAATTGGAAGGGTTTGGTGAGTTTAATATATATCATATTACATGTTTATAACCTTATTTTCAATTATGGAAACCATTTATGCTAGGCCATGTTTTGGCCGAATGCTTTATGCCATATTCCTTTGAATTTTTATTTGATTTTCCCTTGAATTCCAAGCCAAATTTGATCCATTATGTATTGTTATTTGTTGAATTTGATTTGCCAATTAAATTGTCCACATCATGAGTTTGTTGTTTGATATATGGGCATTGTTGAAAATACACCAAAACCTGACCTAAATGCCTTACGAATCTTGCATACCAAGTGTTCGACAAAATGCCTCAATGAGTTTTTCATAGGTCTACTAAGCCAATGTCATCCTTGCCAGTGATGGCTAGCCAATTGAGCCAACGTAACTGACCATGGTTGACCACTTTGTTATCCAACCCATATTTGATTGCCAATCTTATTGTTATTCTAATTATAGCTTCCATTGCTTACATGTGATTGATTATTGATACCGATTAAATAAATTGCAAACCATTTGATTATTGATGAGTTCCTTGATACATATTGGTTCCTATTGATTAATTTCCAAAATTAATGATTCTATTGCTTTATTATATGTTGATTTGACAAAGCTACCTTACCGACGAGGTATTGGATAAATACCGTCAACATTGTGCATAATGTATATCATGGACCCTATTTGGGAAGGGTTGATATCCTTGCCATAAGTCTTGGCCTGCCTTATGTAACTTACATGTGATATTGTAATACCCTAGACAACCCTATTGTCACAGCCCAACTTAGGAGCTATGACGGTCCTAGGGTACGGGTGATGCTAATACTACCAATACCACGAAGAACCCATAAATAAAACTATATGGCATGCAATACAAATAAGCTTAATATAGCTTAAGCAATACAAATAAAAACGGGCAGCATCTCCTCTATTTAAGGAGCATGCCCTGACTAAAAACATATAATAAAGCACTTCTAATATCAATCTCAACCAACAACAGATCCCTCTGGATCTCCACAATTCTCATCTCAAACATTTTCATTACTCAACAATAGCTCAATATGCAACATTGCATAATACACTTCATATAACTTATATATAATCAATTTACATGAACTTAACTTAATAACTTAAACACCAAGCCAAAATAATATATACAAAACCAAATGCAACAAACACATATTAACTTATATGCCAACTATATACAGTACCATGGAATATAACTATATACTTTATTTACA
>CANXYC010479230.1:0-11462 GCA_948193065.1 Aleurites moluccanus
TCTGAGATGAGATGAAATATTATAGAAGTGCTATTTGTGTGTTTTGTTTTCTTAGGCATAGTCCAAATTTTAGAGGAGGTGCTGTCGAATTTTCTTCAGCATTTTCATAATTAATTGGGTTATATTTGATTGTTGCATGTCATTTGGGTTCTACGCGGTACTGGTCGCTTATGCATCACCCGTACCCTAGGACCGTCACGACTTCCGAGATAGGTCGTGGCAGAAATATACCCTACTCTAATTTTCATATGGTCTTGCTCTTAACCATTCTTTACATTCTGCATACTTCTTTTCAACTTCATCTAAGAAATCTTCCAACCATTTGCTATATATAACTTTGGCATAGTTCCATAGTAGATCCTTGTAGACTTTCCCCTTAAAGGTCTCCCTCATATTTGTCCATGGATGCCTACTATGTTCTGATTTAGGAATATCTCCTTTACAATGCTGACTAGCCTCTAAAATATAGGAAGTTAACATATATAAATCAAATTACAATATTGATAGTGTCTAATATTTGAAAATTTAGTTTAGAAATTACCTATTGTCTATTAGACATAAATGTCCAATTGTGTGAGTTATGCATCTTTAAGTCTTCTTTTCAATTGTGTTAAGAACCATTCCCAGTATTCCTTATTTTTTGATGTCATTACAACATAAGCAATGGAGAGGATGCAATCATTTGGGTCAATTCTAACTCCATATAGTAATTGACACCCATAAATGCCCTTCCACCAATAACCATCTAAACATACTATTAGTCTGCAACCATCTTAAAAACCTTCATTCAATACCTTAAGGAAAATGTACATGCCTTTAAACTCTCAATTTTCTTCATTAAACTCCACAGTTGAGTAGGATTTTATCTTAGCAACTCTTGTTTATACCTATGCAACTTACTATATTATTCTGCTTTATCTCTATTAATTTTTTTCAAAGCAATGGTCCTAGTTCTCCATGCTTTGATCCTCCCAATGATAGATCTATAATCTTTTTGGACTCTTGAGATAAATGCACTTATAAGCCAATTTGGATTATCCCGAATTTCTTCCATATAGTGATTGGCCAACCATTTAGATGTCAGGTGAAAATTAGTATATACCTTTCCATAGGTATGTAGTCTTGATGTGGAATGTGGCGTATTTTGTTTCTTTTCAATCTAGCTTTGTTGCATAAATTCTCCACCCACACTTCTTCTTACATACAACTTCCACACTCAGTTTGTCATTTCTTGGGAAATATATTTGGAAACTATTCTTGATCCCCCAAATCCTTATTACCACTTTCAACTCTTTTTTGTCTTTAAATACTATGCCAACCATAAAGGTTAGGTCTTCCATATCCCTGGATGCATTAAAAGAAGGAAACCTAGGTCTTCCTTCCCATATGAATTAGACTTTATATAGAGCTCATCACTTGGAGCATAGTCATATTCTTCCTTTAGACCTTTAGTTCCAAGGTCAACATGGATTGAGTGGACTTCTTCACCTGTACCTCTAGGTCAACCCCTTGGTGTTGGATGTACTGCCCCTACATTGCTCCCTTTATTGTTTCTATTCTTTTTCAGCATCTTAGCCATATCTTCATCCATATTAGCTAAATCGTAATCTAGTTCTTCAAAGTTCAAATCATCACTTTGAGAATCAAACCCATATAGAGCTTTACCAATATCACCATCCAGTTCATTAGCATTCAATAAGTCATCATATTAGTTTATTTCAATTTCAGGCTCCATATATCCAATATCTCCTTCATCTATTGTTGTTCACTCATTTCAGGTGCTGAATCAAGTTAGTGTTTACTCAAATCAGGTACTGAAGCATGTTGTTTAGTAGGTACTTGTTCATTAATGTCAAATGCATCAACAACTTCCATTACAACAAATGTAGGAGGTAATAACAATATGGATGAACCTGTGTCTACATCCATATTGCCTCTAACTATGGATGAATGTCTTCTTAATCTGCTCAAGTTGAGTTTTTTTTTTCCTCATACATCATCACCTTCATAAACTAATTCTTTAATTACAACACCCTTATTCTTTGTAAGAGGTTGAGCTTCACCATTAAGTTGTTCTTCAGTCACATGCTCCATAAATAAATTTACTTCACCAACATCAATAGTTGTGAGGCCTCACCTGAGCGCCACAGAGATCCAACGAACCTCTCCTTTTCTTGTTTCGATCTTAAATTAATGAAATACTTAGCTGCTTAAAGTTCTGTTTAGAAATTCACTGAAAAAGTTGTTTCATTTCTGTTTGGAAATCTTTTTTGAGTTCAAGTCTTTTTTGAAAATGAGTTTTGAAGAGTCGCCACCTTAATTTTATTTTAATGGGAAAGCATAAGAAAAAACCCAAAAATGACTCCAAGTCAATTTTGCACAATAGATAAAATCACTAGACTTTCGAAAGGATTTGAGTTCGAGGATTAGCTTTTTTATATAAGAAATTCTGACTTGGATTTAGATTAACTTTGACTTAAAATTGTGATTTCATGAACATAATAATATTGCATGGCATATATTGGATGCTAAAGCAGGAAATAAATCATTCATTAAAAATAGTAAATAAATGTAAATTAGTTCTACATTTTAATTTAGAGTTGAGGTGTTAATTCTAAACCTTATGGATTTTAAGTTAACCATAGGAGCCTCGATATACCCGTTTGATCAGTGGTATAAACTTTAGCCTTTATGAGTTATAGGTTAATCACAAATATGCCCGATCAACTGGATGGAAAGAGTGAAAGGTATTATGTGGCAGAGAGGTTGGCAATAGGGATGAGAGAGCAAAAAGAAGAAAGTGGTAGGTAGTGGTGGTGGTGGTGGTAATGCAGAAGCAAGCAAACTAGCAAGCTTAAACAGACACAAGGTGAAAGAAATATAAGGAAATATGTTTGAGTTTTGGGTGTGGGTGAGAAAGGATAATTTTATTTTTTAGATTTGTTGCTCCATGTTGGAGCATGCCTATGTATCTCGTTGAATGAGAATCAAAATCTGACGTAGTTCGCCCCTTTTGCGAGAGGATTTTTGGTTTGGTCGGAAGAGAAATTTCACTTTTAGTCGGGTCAAAGGCTGAGTTTGGGTCTGTCCTATAGGTCTATTTCACAATAATAAACTTGATTTTGAGGAAGTATGATTATACCTTCTTTCATGCACACCGGGTCAGCAGTGGTTGAACAATCCTTCTCGATCGGAGTTCCACTTTTAGATTGGTGAAGGTTCGATTAATTTAAAGAGAATTAATCAGAGGCTTGACTAATTGTGACTCTAGGAGAACCAAATGGTGGCGGTTTTTTGTTCAAGAAGTACAAAAACATCAAATGCTAGCTTAACCGATCCCAAGACTCAAAGAAAGTTGTTTACTAATTTTGAACAGGTTGCTCAATGAGAACCTGGTCTAAGTCGAAAGATTCTGAAACTCAAGGAGAACCGGACCTAATTAAATTGGTTGCTCAATGAGAGCCTAACCTAAGCTTGATGTCTTATGACTCAAACAGAGCTGAATCTATTTGCACGGGTTGTTCAAAGAGTGCGTAGTCTAAGTCCAATGTCTTAATTTTCTACCCAATTTCTCAAAGAAAGAGGTTAAAGAGAGAAACTCAAAGAGAGCTTTTAGAGAGAGAGAGTCTCAAGCTATATAAGTTCTCAAAAAGAGAATTAGTGCTTGGAATGGAAGAGCTGGCCTCTATTTATAGATATTCGAGGGGAAAAATTGTCATTTTAGCATAAAAAATGGTAGAAAAGAGAGTAGGAATTGCCAAAAGGATGGGTGACAGCACCACCCCTGGTGGCAGCACCACTAGCCCATTTTGGCGGCACATACTTGCCTTCTAGGCGGCAGTTGCTTGATTGGTTGGTAGCAGCTCTGTTCAGTTTCAGAGGTTTTGGGTATGCTTTCTGAGTGTTTCAAGACTTCTGGATATGTTTTGAATGGTTTTGAATCTATTATGGACTGTATGGATTTGCTTTAAATGGTTACAGGTCTATTCCAGACTTGCTTAGGTTTTCTGGGTCTGATTAGGGCTTCTTAGTATGTTTAGGGCTTCTAAGTCTATTTTTGAATATCGTTCTGCTCAGTAAGAATATGATTTAGTTTTGAGGATTTCAAAGTCTATGTCAAAGACTACTTTGTCCGGCACGAGTCTGCTTTGGTCCAGGATGTGAAAATCACGTGTAAACAGTTGCCCCTCATTATGATTGCCTTTATTTGAAAAGTAATCATGATTATAGTGAACACGAACTATCACAGTCTGATCAAATAATGGGTATTAAGGTTGATATTAATGTTAAGGTAGGCAAACATATTGAATGTTGAAAATTATTTTAATTTGAAAGGGGTGGCACCATTGTAAGCAAATTTAAAAAAGATGACAACATTGCCAAGGAGTTTTATAAAGATGGCACCATTTCCAGGAAATTTTGAAGAGGTTGGCCTTGTTGCCAAGGAATTTTTGAAAGGTGGCATTATTGTTAGGATTTTTGAAAAGGTGGCACCTTTGCCAATGATTTTTGAAAAGGTGGCACTATTGCCAGGGAATTTTAGAAAGGTAGAACCATTGCTAGAGATTTTTGAAAAGGTGGCACCAGTGCCAGGGAATTTTAGAAAGGTAGAACCGTTGCTAGAGATTTTTGAAAAGGTGGCACCAGTGCCAAGGACTTTGAACGGTGACACCGTTGCTAGAGATTTTTGAAAGGTTGAACCGTTTCTAGGGATTTTTGAAAAGGTGGCACCATTGCCAGGGAGTTTTGAAAAGATGGCATCATTACTAAGGAGTTTTGAAAAGATGGTACCATTGTCAGAGATTTTTTAAAAAGGTAGTACCGTTGCCAGGGATTTTTGAAAAAGTGACACTATTCCAGGGAGTTTTGATAAGGTGGCACCATTGTCAGGGATTTTTTAAAATATGTCACTATTGCTAGGGATTTTAGAAAAGGTGATACCGTTGCCAAGAAATTTTAAAAAAGGTGGTACCATTGCCAAAGATTTTTGAAAAAGTGGTACCGTTGCCAGGAAATTTTAAAAAGATGGCACCGTTTCCAGGAATTTTGAAAATGTGGCATCGTTGCCAAGCATTTTTAAAAAGGTGGGGATGCGATGCAATCGAAAGATTTTGAACTCAAGAAGTCATACCTTTCTTAATAATGGTTCTGATTTTTGTTCTTCATTTATACAACCTTTTACATATTAAGTCAGTCTTACTTACTAGATGACTCATGGAAATGGAGCTAGCTTTGTATTGATATTTAGGAGAAACGACTTTGCCAGCCGGAGAATGCTTGTCTGTGCCATCAGAGGGGCCATCAATTTGTGTTCTCTTTCCTTTTTTACCATGTGTTAGTTTCAAACAAATGCAGAATGATGTATGATGCTATGCACTTATGAATGTTTGTGAATGTTGTGCATGCAGGATGCCGTCTTTTAAGATGATCTAATGCTAGACACCCTTAGTTCACATGAGATGCACATGTTTCGTGCGATTCTAAATGTTTTATGTATAAGATATGAAAGTTCATGCAAATACGAAGTTATATAATGAACACCATTAAATGCAATTTGATGCATTGAAGTGCCCTAAAATGCCCCACTTTTGAGGGAAGATGATTTGGGAGTGGGGTGACTTGGTCACTTTGGTAGCATTTGAGGGAGAAAAATTTCAACTCTTTTATTTGGCTCTAGTTTAGCTTAGAAGGATGTTTTGATGATGTTGTCATATTGGTTGCTTGGCCGAGTCAAGTATGAAGGGTTGCTGAAGGTAATGCTTTTATATTGGTTTAAATCATGCTCAATTTAGGTCCAGGGGGGTTTATCTTGGGTGGTTGAGGTCGATTTGGCTTCAAGTGGATTACTCCTATAAGGTTGGTTGAGGAAAGGCTATAGTTAGATTTGGCCTGGTGTTTGGTTGATCCTATCATATCAGTTTAGGTCACTTAGGTTAGGTTACGGTCGTATTTTGCTTGATGTTTGGTTAATAATGTTCAAGTCACTTAGTTAAGACTACGGTCAAATTTGGCTTGGAGTTTGTTAGTTGGATGGGTAGGATTTTTCTATCGCTAATGTCATTTTAAGCCATGACCTTGCACAGTTCAGACAGTTGCTGTTATGCTAAAGGACTGATTATCCTCTAAGTAAGAAAATGATTCTCCCTATGGATAATTTTTATGTTTCTGTCTATTTGTTTTGCTTTCCCTATTTTTTCTATTTGTTTGGCTGTCTGTTTGTCTTTTTTTATACTTGAACTAAATTTTCGTTCAAGTCACCCTTTTAGATTTTCAACTCAGCAATTTTTTTTTCTCTAACTTTTGACCAAGTCGCCTTTTTGGGTTTTCAATTTGACTAGCTACTCTAGTTTTTTCCGAAGCTGCCTTTTTGGATTTTCAACTTAGCAAGCTTTTTTTTATAGTTTTCCTCTCTGTTTGGATTCATAAAACCTCCCAAAATCACATCATGTTCTCCATACCAAAAGCGATACCAAAGCAAGTCCTCATAAGCTAGTTTAGAAAGATGACAAGTCCACTCATCAAATTGAGGTCCACCCAAAAAGGAAACAAAATGACTCAAGAAAATCCAAAGTTATTGGAAAAGCTCAATCAGGATGATCCATCATTATTTAATGCAGAGCCGGAGCCAAACCAGAGACTATGACTTAAAATTGTGATTTCATGAACAAAATAATATTGCATGGCATATTTTGGATGTTAAAGTAGTAAATAAATTATTCATTGAAAATATTAAATAAATATAAATTAGTTCTACATTTTAATTTCGATTCGATGTGTTAACTCTAACTCTTATGGGTTCTAGGTTGACTACATGAGCCTTTATATACCTGTCTGATCAGTGGTATTGACTTTAACCCTTATGGGTTCTAGATCAATCATAAATCCACCCGATTAGCTGGGAGAAAAAGTGAGGGATATTAGTAGCAAGGACGAGAGATTAAGAGGAAATAAGAGATAGGTAGTGGTAGTGTTAGTGATGCAAATGCAAGCAAACTGGCAAGTTTAAGTAGACACAGGGTGAAAGAAATATGAGAAAATATGTTCGAATTTTGGGTGCGGGTGAGAAAGAATAATTTGGTTTATTAGATTTACTACTCCATGTTGGAGCATGCCTACATCTCCCATTGAATGGGAATCAAAATCCGATATAGTTCATCCTATTTGCGAGAGGATTTCCGGTTTGATTGAAAGAGAAATTTGGCTCTTAGATAGGTAAAAGGTCGAGTTTGGGTCAGTCCAATGGGTTTGTTTCATAATAATAAACTTGATTTTTAGGAAATATGATTATAACTTCTTTCAGACGTGTTGGGTTGATGGTGGTTGGATAGTCCTTCTAGATCATGGTTTCACTTCCGACTTGGCAGAGGTCCGATTAATTCAAAGAGAATTAATCAGAGGCTTGATTGGTTGCAGTTCAAGGAGAACCAAATGGTGGCAACTTTTTGTTTAAGGAGAACTAAAACCCTATGCACTAGCTTGGTCGGTCCTAAGGCTCAAAGAGAGTCAATTACTAATTTATAACAGGTTGCTAACTAAGAGCCTAGTCTATGTCCGAAGATCCTTGTAATAACCCTAAATGAAAATTTAAAATGATTAAATCATAGTTACGAAAAATGAGCATCAGTAAGCTATTTTTCATAAATTCTAGAAAGTGCATTGCTTAGAATTAATTAAGGTTAACCTAAGTTGAGTAAATTAGTAGCATGAAAAAAATAATTAGAGAATTAAATAGAATTAGAAAGAGTACTAATTAGATAAATAAATTAAAAGACTTAAAAGAAAAACCTAAGTTTGAACACCCTTCAATATTCGATTTTTAATAAATTCTAGAACACTCTTTTATCTAATTTCTCTTTTCACACCTAGAATTGGATGAATAATGGATAAGTTAAAAATTGAATTGAGTGAAATTGATAAACTCTATGTACTTAAGTAAAGAAGGAAAAGAGATAGAAGAATAAGAAAAAAAAATGATAATTTTGTAATTTGTGAGAGATAGAGTCAAACTTTGACCAATAATGAAAATAAATAAAAAATGGAGTAAGGTGGTTGCCAAGTGGAGCCTTCTCCACCAAAATTAATTTGTTTAATTTCATCTAAAATAATAAAGACACAAATAAAGCTAGGTGAATTTTCATTTCATTTTTCTTAAAATTTTCTTTTCCTAAATTCTAATTGGTTATTAATTATTATAAATAAACATACTTTGAGGAAGCAACCATATTCTTCTTCCTCTTATCTTCTCTTGGCTAATAATTTCTCCATAAAATTCTTCAAAATTTTGCTTCACCCCACTCACTCAAATCACTCTTCATCTTCACCAATCTTTATACCTTCATCTTCAAAGCTTCTTCTCTTTAAGTTGTTAGAGTTTTTGATAGAAGTTAAAAGTTTCAAAAAGTAGAAACCTTAAATTGCCTCATGTTATGATTTAATGAGTTTTAATGTTAATTTAGAGGTTTAATTAGTGAAAGAAAATAAGATTAGATGTAAAACATTGAAAATTTTGAAATTCATTTGTCTGACAGAATTTTGAAACTAAATTTTCATACTCTTAAAGTTAGAATTTTGAGATTCACAAAACATAATAATTGTAGATAAACATGTTTAGATTATATTCCTTTAAGAAATTTTTATCCAATTCATATTGTGTAGAGAGATATGGGACACTGAGTAAGACTGGCTCGGATTGAGTTTTTGAAAATCTTAAGTGCAAAATCATGGAAAACTAAAAACATGAAAAGTCTTCTCCTATGTCTTAGCTAAAATATCATAAAAGTAGAATATAATTTGAATATCTAAACAATTAGTTATAAGTCAAATAGTAGAGGTTGCTCACATAGGAATTTCAAGGTAGATTGCAGGATGTATGACTAAATTAGAAATTCTATCATAAATTGTGTAGTATTTATAAAAATGTGATTTTTGGATATGTTAGAGTCTGAGATATATAGTTTAAGGAGAAAAAAGAATTAAATAATTGGATAAGTATAGAGGGAGATATGACTAAGAGAACCAAGGCTGCTAGTAGATTAAAAGCTGAAATTAATCCTAAGATTTGAGAATTTTAAGGAAATTGATTAATTAAAGTTTTAGTTAATGAAAGTTCTTATCAAATTGACACTAAAGTATATTTAATTGTATGTGTAGTATCTAAGAGGATGACAAAGAGGTTCATGATCACCTCTTTTATCTTTATTGAGTAGAGAAGAAAGATCGATTTTTGGATGTTTGCTTATATAGGTGAGTAATATACATATTATTTTACTTTACATTGTATTCAAACAAAGTTATTGAAATTACTTTGAAATTACCTTTGCTGAAAGCATCAATTGTATTATCCATGATTATTTTATTGTCTTCTAAACATCTAAATGATTCATTTTGATTAAATGTGCATGATTGACCAATTAATTTATTGATTGAAAACTTTGAAAGTACTTAAGTTATTCTTTGACACTTAATGATTAAGCACTATATATAGCATTAATGAAATGACATAAGTCTTAATGACATTGTGATCAGTGGTTTAATGATCCTAACTATAAGAGGGTTAAGGTCCTAACCATGCAGTCTGATCAACTGTATAAGTAAATAGCATGCTACCAGATTGTAGCCTCTGCTTAAATGATCAATAATGATTTTGTCATTTTTATGATAATATGATACGATATATATCTTTAATGCCAATGTGAGGATACTGATAACTGAACCTACATGTTGAATGACCCCTATTGTTATTGTATATTTTATCTATATATTTATTATATCATTAACTTCTTAGTGGGCAATTCCCTCACCTAGTCTCACAAGTAAGATAATATGTGTATTACTCACTGAGATTAATTTCTCACCCTCTTGTGGTTCAATATTTTCATGTCTATGGTAGATAGTGGTGGTTCCAGCCCATCTCCTTCATCCAAGCTTGGAACCGATAATATTTATGTAATTGCCTCTTCTGTAAAGAATTTGTTTTATGTTTACTTTAGAAATGCTTCATGATTATAGTATTAATATGGGGAACGTATACATACTGTATTATTGACTTAATTAATATTAGTTAGTAATATATATTTTAATTAAATTATTACATAATTATTAATAGATTATTAATTGAAGTATGAAAATGTGATATGGGAAATGAAAGTTGAGGGTAAGGTGAGATTTTAGAAGTGCTAGTTTCCTTGCAGGTTGTGTTTATTATAAAACTGAATAAGTCGTAACTTAGGATTATTATAATTATAAAGGAGACTCTGACAAAATTTTCATAAATAATTTTATAAGTTAATAATTTGAAAGTTATGATAGTCTCTATGGGTAGCTTTAAGCTAACCCTTTCCCTAGGATCATCATATCCCGAAATGGAGATGTGATAAAGTTGGTATCAAAGCATATATTAATTAAATAAAATTAACTATTATTAAAAAATAAGTAAATAATGGAGCATAAGATTCTTCCTTATCGTCATTTGATATTATTTGTTATGTGTTTTAATCTGCGTTTATGTAAATTAATAATCTTGTGGTTTTCTGTTTTTAGTGGATATGCCACCTACACGACTCGGTGGGGGATATGAACCTGTTAGGAGGGGACAGCCTCATCGAGTTTGACAAGATGAGGCAGTGACCTCGAATATTGCTCCAGATAGAAAGGAGGTTGTTTAGCCACCACGGGCTAGAAGAAGAGTAAATGAAGAGGGGTTGGCAGAAATGTAACACCCCAGCTTAAAGGCTTAGAACATAAATTTAAAGGGCAAACCTAAAGGGTTCCTTCTTTACTTAAATTGATATGTATTATGCCTGTTTATGTTTAAATTGAATAAATATGCATATTTTAGACAGTTTTACACATGTAAAAGTGCATCAAAGGCTGTTAGGAAGAAATTAGGAAAAACTCAAAATTTTATGAACTGGGGGTAAAATGGTCATTTCACACCCCTTCGAGTTTTATGGAAATAAACATGATATTTGAAGGTAGAAAAGAAAATTAGGAATTGAAAATGATGTTATTTAATTTATTTGAAGTTTTGATGGAGAAATAAACCCAATTGAAAATAGTGCCCGGTAAGCTGCTCAATTGAGGTGCTTGAGGTGCTTCAGTTGAACTAAGGGCAATATTGTCTTTTCCTTTGAGATATGGGATTATATGGTGTACGCAATTCTATGATATCATTTTAGGCTTGATTAAATCTAACCATTGGATCAAATGATGAACAAATGGATGGTTAGATCAATAGGTTTCAAACTTTGCTATCATAAGCACAATGTATAGGATTACTAGCTTTGGTTTTGGATTTGGTGTGGCAAATGTATATTATAGCCATCAATATTGACTTTGATTAACCAATGGCATAAAAGTATGAAAGATGGATGGTTGGATGGCTAGGTTACACCAATTTTATCATAAGATTAATGTATGGAATCACAACTTTGATATTTAGGTGGATTTTTCCCACCACTTCA
>CANXYC010479239.1:0-13163 GCA_948193065.1 Aleurites moluccanus
ATATATATATATATATATATATATATGTATATGCATATTTATTTCTTTCTTATTGCATGTTCATATCTTACTGAGTTGATGGCTTACTCCTCTTCTGTGGATTTCAGGTGATAGTGTAGCTCGTGAAGGAGCTAGTAGAGAAGATTAAGCTTCTTGACTATTCTTCCAAGAAGCCTTCATAGTAATTATTTTGAAATATGATTTTGTATATTCATTATATGGTATTATGATACATTATGTAATGGGAGTATACTCTAGAGCTCCGTAGTTAGTCATTTGAGGATGATAATATTTTGATATATGAATTGTTACCTTTTTTGATAATCTTGTTCCTTAGTGATTTGAGATGCATCTTTTGATCAGTAAGGAACAAGAGAAAATTATGAAATGATAATGGTAAGGATATGAATGATGCTTAAGTGGATTATAGAAATGATTATTTCATGACATCTATAGTTAATATGAATGTACAATATTAATGAGATCTAGGATATGAGAGTTCTACGGGTTTATGGTGGCCTTAAGCCTATCCTTACCCTAGGACCGTCGCACCACTGGAGTTGGGGTGTGACAATAACATCTAAATTTCATTTTAGAATTTTCAATATCACTGTCTTTATCACTTCACTATCATTATCATTATCAATCATTAAGCATTACACATTATAGTCATCTACTACTAAGTTTTAATTGCAAATCACATTACATTTTTAATGTAACTTCAATGTCAGTTATTTTACTGTTCATACAACATTATAGTATTTAATCACCTAATTATACACAGTACTATAGAACACTAAGAGTTGACATTTATGACCTGTAGAGAATAAAATTCTACCTCGATGTACTTGACATCCCAAGTCGAAAAAGAAATTGACTTGGAATCAACCTTCTCTATCTTATTCTTGTAAAAATTATAAACCACTATATAATGAGTATAAAAATACTCAGTGAGGATGTATACATCATTAAACATGTGATATAGGTATATAATAACAAGGTATATCAAATTTGCATGTTAAAGGTTCATTAATTGCACACCAAATGTCATTTGAAATTTAGAACAGGTAATAATAATATAAATGACAAACAATGATAGATTAAGGAATAGAT
This sequence comes from Aleurites moluccanus, assembly GCA_948193065.1. Classification (NCBI taxonomy): domain Eukaryota; kingdom Viridiplantae; phylum Streptophyta; class Magnoliopsida; order Malpighiales; family Euphorbiaceae; genus Aleurites; species Aleurites moluccanus. The sequence goes on from CANXYC010479239.1 coordinate 1,114, forward strand.
ATCAATGGTATGCAAAAAGAATTAATGTTAACATAGAAATCACATTTTTATTCACATGTAGAAGAGATAGATACTGGGCCATGAACACATATCATTAGCATGTAAATTATGTAAGGCAGCCAGACCTCATGGCTAGGACAAGTCTCTTCCTAGTTAGGATAAACACTGTATATAAGTCATTGTATACAATGCCGATGGTATTTACCTGCTACCCCATCGGTGAGGAAGCTCTGTCAAATCCACATATAAATAAGCCAATGAAAATCAATAACAGTATTCTTTGGAAACATTACGGTACGATGGCATTCTATCGGTACACATAGACTTACTTGTCAATCAGTATCAATACATTTCATTAATCATGTATCGGTTTCTTTATTCGATACAAAGATAGCTAATTAGCAATAACATCACGGTACATGATTAAACATTTGGCGTGCATACATTTATAAGCATTTAGGTTACAATGCCAATATCAATCAATGGATATGAATGATTCAATGTTAAGGAAGATGAACAATAGCAAAGTGGTATATAATCAAGAAAGAAATATGTTCATCGAATAAATAAATCAAGACATGGATATGCATAATGATGTATACATTACTCACCTCACTGAGCACTTTCTATTGCACTTTACTTATTCTTTTCGTTTCCAATTCCATTTCCTTGGTTCATTGATCAAATGCTCATGGTACTCATCACTGTCTTTTATTCAATCTTGACTCTAAATATTTAATTAATTTTCATTTAGATACTATTTAACATAAAATTACATTACTTATACTTATATTAAAGAAATTCTTAAGAATTTCCAAATTTCTAAGGTTTTTCTGTGCAAAAATTTTTTATTGGTAGCCTGTGTTCCTTTACCCATATCTTTTCCTACACTTATCCAATTGCTTCAATTCTTATTCCTACTTAAATTAGACATATAAAGATATAACATATACAAAATTCACCTTATTCCCATTACTACACAATTTATGGTGTTAATTTAAATTTAGCCTTATGATCAGCCCTGCTGCCTTGTATTCTGCTCTGCAACCCTAATTTGGCAGTCTCTACTTTTTAGCCCATAACTTAATCTATAATTATTCCATTACTTTTATTCTTTTTTCAACTTACTCTAGACATAATAGATTATAACATATTCAAATTTCAGAATATTTGGCTCAGTGCATAATTATTAGTGAATTTTCAAAGTTAAACTTCTGTCCTGAAAACTTTATAAATGAACACTTTTTATGTTAAATACTTTTTCTAATTTTATCTCTATCATTTTAAAAAATTAATACATAGTAGAAAATTTTCTGAAAATTTAATTCCGACCAGTCACGGTTTTTGTTCAATTACTATCTCCTCACTTCGAATTTAATCAATTCCTTTTACAAACATTAAATTAACATATTTATCTACAAATTTTATCTTTTAACCATCCTCAAATTTAATAATTAAAATTTCAAAATACTAGCTACAAGTTACTGCCTTAAAGCAGTTTTCAGAATCCCTTTTAAACCCTAGTTTATTTTTAATACTTTTAGTTCAATTATTTTCTAAATCAAACGATGATACTCTTAAATATAATTAAAAAGAATAAATTTAGACTCATTACCTTGCACTTAGATGATTCTTTTCTTTCTTTCTTTTTCTTTCCCAAAATAGCTTAACATAATTTCCATCAACTTCCTTTTTTCACTCTTCTTTCTCTCATCAATTTCTTATTTAGTTTTGGTTGATTTCTTTGGAAGAATTGAAATAATTTTTTTTTTCTTTCTCTATGGTTCGGCCTAAAGGTATCAATTGGTCATCCATTCCTTCTCTTTATATATACACTAAAGCCACCTTATAAATAAATGAAGAGAAAAGTAGAATTTTCTAGAATTTGTCACGTGTTTCATTCCTATTGGCTTGAAAGTAAAATCATTATATAAAAATTATCTCTTTCAATCATCATGGCAGGCCACCCCATTCATTTCCTTTGATTATTTTTGCTTGTGAGTCCCATATCTTTGCTTAATTGCACTTTGGCTCAAAATTTACTATAATTTATTCTGTATATTCTATTTAGATTCAACATCAAGTGTGGGGAGTGAAATACCTTATTTTAGGCTAATCTAACATTTAAAAATACTTAGGGTCCAATTCTGTATCCTAGATAGTCCGTTTCAAAAAATGTCCATAATATTGTCGTGCATACATTTATACCAAAATTTTTTCAGTATTCTTATTTTCAGTATTCTGAAATATTTTTTAACTCTTTCTTTTTACCAAAAATTTTACATAAATATAGAAGACTCTTTACCCTTTGGTCTAAGTCAGAAATTTCTAAATCAACCGGATTGCTATTTCCCCGGGCGGTGTAATTCACACTGATGTTTTCCGGGACAATGTCACAAAAGTGACCCGGTTGAGATTCAAAAATTGTTGAGTGTTACACTCTACCATTCTTTATATATTTCAGTAATTAATTGAGTATATGCATACTTAAATTAATACTTTATCAGTTAATATAATCAAATATATCCATAATGTCTACTGTCTACTATTCTGTTTGCTGAGGTGTTACAACATCGTGTCAAACAGACAAATATTAAACAAGGATGGGAATTAGGCAACAAGAACCACATTAACCCACAGTGTGGAGAGCTAATCCCCCTTATCTGGCTCTCTTAATCCAATCTATAGGGTTTTATTATCACGGTCATAGCCAAACAGTGCCAACCCGACTAGCAAACAGCGTCAAACAATGACCAAGTCCCCACTGTTACCCCAATCATAGCTTTTCATATCAAGCTCATCAATCCATAATCATACCCATATTCATATTCATATTTTGATTCCTATATGACCCTATGTCATTCTAATCTCATTCGGCAACCACACGTAATATGCAACACAAATAATAAGAATAAACCATACACACACATATGTCCCTATCCAATTAATAATATTAATGCATAATTATATATAAATATATAAATATATATTCATACAATTAAATATACATGCATGGAAGTAGGAAGATATATTAGAAAGTATCACTCACAAACTTGACAACCGTCAAACCAATTGGTTCCTCAGAGTGCTTCCAGACTGACAGCAAGGATGACATTTGGAATACTGAAACCAAATATGAGAATTATTAGAGTAATATTTAAATAATGACTCAAAAATAAAAAGAACGATTTTTAGGAATTCGCCGAAATTTTGGCAGAATCTCCCCTAAAATATGATTTAGCCCCCTGTAACAAAAATCACAATGCTTCTAAATAAATAGCCCATACGCCTACATCCAACTTCAACAATTCAGTTGACCTTTCTTTAATCTCCATATCAACAATAAATATTGCAAGCCTCAATTATCATATCCAAGTAAATAATTAATTATCTATAACACTCTAATAAATATTCCAATTTAATTCCAATATTTAATCTAGTCACCATAATTATTTCAACTAATTCCCAATTATTCTTCATAATTAATTTACAAAAATTAATATCTCACTAGCTAATTACCTTAAATATGTCTAAATATATCCATCGTCAATCTACTATTTCAATAATTTATTTATTCAACTCCAACTATTTAATTAAATTTTTAAGTTAATTAATTTACTTAATTTAACTACTACCTTATCTAATTTTCTCCAAAATAAATTAATTTTTAACTCCTAATTTCCACAAATATTATCAAAATAATTTTCATAATAACTCCAAATTAATAATATCAAATTTTTCTTAATTTATAAACTTAAAATAAATCCAGTTATTAAATTTTAATTGTCTAAATATTCCAATACTAGTATCAGCATTCAATAATTTTTACAAATTTATCTCCAAACATGTTCCAAATAATTTTAAAATACTTTAAAACTCACTCAAAATTCTCAAAAAATCGTGTGTCCTATTTTTCAGTCCCGATTTCGATTTCCGATAGGAGAAAAATTGATACCCACGAAAATCTCATCATATGAGGAGTCCAAAAATATAAAAATCACCTAGAAAAGCCATCGAAAATGACTGAAATCGGCCCAAATAGCTCTTTCACTAGCAAGCACTTTTTCGACAAGTTCGCCATAATGGAGGCTTCATTCCGCCACTACTAAGCACCTGAAGTCGCCGGCGAGCCACCAATCTCCTTAGCCAGTGATTCTTCTATTTTGTTGGTCGGATGACCGATTTTCAGCGAAGATTCTCTCTCTCTCTCTCTCTCTCTCTATGTGTTTAATTCCCACCCCCAGCTTCTTCTTGCCCACTTCTAAGCTTCCTTTCTCTTCTTTCTTTTCAATTCTTATATATAATATATATAATACGTATGATATAATATATTAAATAAATTTAAACTTTTTAAATCTTTTAAAAAAAACTAGAGTTTTCTAGATTTCCCCCAAAATAATAATAATAATATAACAAGATATTTAATTCAATAAATAGATAAATTATAATAAATAAAATTATTAATTAATAAATAAACTTTCTAATTAATGATTAAAATATCTAATTTAATTAATAAAATAATTAAATAAAATGATACTTAATTAATTATTACAATCATTTTAAAACTAATAATTAGTAAGTAATCGTTTAACAAATAATGCTTTAAATAGTTAAAGTGATTTTCAAACTAAATAATTAAATTCATAAATAATTTTACAATAATAAAATAATACTCAATATATTTTTTAAGTTTAGGAATTCAAAATCAAATCTTTTAAGTAATTTTTTTTTCTTTATTTTTAAATAAATAATTATTTTTTAAAATAAAATAATATAAACTCTAAAATATTTTTATATTCTTCAAATATTATTAAAATATTATTATTTCTCATTAAAATATAACTTTAAAAATAATATAAAAATCTGAATGTTATATATGATTTTTGGGAAGTGGTGGAGAAATATCTTTTTCATTTCTATTGTCACATCCCAAAAATAGAACATGACGGTTTTAGAGTGTGTGATCTGCCTTACAACCAACAACCGTAGAATCCCTGTCATCAAATGCTTATATCACCTATCTCAATTCTAACACATAATCTATACATAAATACATCCTATCTCACCATCCTCCTCCTCATCAAATACTTATCTCATATAATTCGTAATATATTAAATAAATAATTTATATCATATAATTTCATTTTAAGCATGTTAGTTCCTTTGACAACCAAGAGGAGGGGTGAATTGGTTAGGATGAATTGGTTGTTTGCGGAACTAACAATAAATTAAAAATTTAATTGAAGGAAAGAAAGGGAAGAAGAAAAAACATAAGAATTTATAGTGATTTGACAACCTTGCCTACATCCATTCTTCAATATCATACTTGAGAATTCCCTTAATCGATCCTTTTATGGGTGCAAGATCAAACCCAAGTATTTTACGGGTTCGCACTCAAACCTTACAAGTATTTTAAAGACTCACACAAAAACCTTTATAAATGTTTTCTCAAAAGCTTACACTCAAACCTATACAAGTGTTTTCTAAGGCTCACACTCAAACACAATATGAATTATAAAAGAGTAGAAAAGAAAAATCCCTTACAAGAATTTTTCCAACGCTCAAAGAATAGCACAACTAAAGCTGCTTTAACAATTTCAGCTCTTTTAAAGTAAATACAAGAATTAATTTGATTTAATCTCTCAAATACTTAATCTCTTGTTAATCTCAAGTTCTCCAACATGTTTGAGCATCATACTATCTTGTATTTATAGTCTTGGATCAAATATGACCGTTAGGATCCAAAATATAGCTATTAGAACCCTTTCCAATGGATATTTTTTGTGTCAAAATCGCGGCAGTCACAGCCGCTACGCTTGAGTCGCGCTCGCGATAAAAACAACATTTAGCTACTGGACCTTTTTGAAGAAATTTCATGCCTGCAACTTTTGGTGTCGCACCCGTGACTTGTTTTCTTTATATCTCACGTTATACAACTCCAAATCATGTATCATTTTTTTTTAGAAATTTTGAGATGTCTACTACAACTTTGTAGTTTAATTAAACTCCAAAATGATCCATTTTCATATCCTAAAAAATCATAATATTTTACTGCTCAAATCTAAAAGATAGTTTGAGCATGCTTTATTAATTCTTCAATATCTCCTTTTATAGAACTCATAATCACTTGATTCTTTTTCCATATTAAACTAGACATCTAGATCTTCAATCATGTGAAATTTTATGCTAAATTATTCTTCTATAATTCCCAAAGATATTTTCAAATTGCACAATCTATTCTGTCTTAGTTTGTCAGCTTGAGCATAATTCCTTCAAAAATTCATATCTTCATTTTTCAATGTCTAATGCTCAATTCAAATTTTGTTCCTAAAACTAGATATCCATATTTTTCTATCCATATATGGCTTGTCCTAATAAATTCTCCTAATTTATACATAATTTAATACCACTCTAGACTATGTGTAAATCTGTCAATTTTTCAGAGTCGTACCTTCGAATTTCACTAGTCGCAGCTGCGACTGTCCTTGTCGCACCCTCGACTTTTGTGTCACTGTTCACCTTGAGGCTACTGAAACTTTTGAAGATATTTTGAATTTAATTTCACACTCGCGATTTCTTGGTGTCGCGCCTACGACTCTGGTTGTCGCACCCGCGACAGATGTGATACTGTTCATTTTTAGCTTATGTGAGATTTTAGAAATTCTCAAATTAATTTCATGCCCGCAACTGGAAAGTGTCATGCCTACGACCAGAAGCTTTTCAAGGCTGCGACTGACTTTGTTGCACCTGTGACGAAACTTGTTCCTAGCGTCGCGCCTATGACTGTAAGTGGTCACGCCCGCGACTCACCAAAATTCAGCAATCTTGAATTGTCTTCTTGCACTTCTCCAAGTATGCTTCCCCTAAGCATGTGCACTCAATGACTTCCTTAAAATATGTTAATCCTATAGTTTGAACAATGGTTATGATTTCTCATGCCTCAATCAACTCAAAGAAATTGTTAGCACAAATAATACATTTATATTGTTTTGTTATCATCAAAATCAACATCAAACCCAAGAGGGCTAACAAAGCATTTATCTAATAACTAGCTCCATTAAACCATGGAGCTTTTATGGAATAACAAAAATAACATGTTTTAAGAATTTACATAGCAAAAAGAGATCAGTTTCACTAATGAAGAAAGATTCCTTCAGAACTGCAATAGTCTATTCTGAACGTGAAAAATGTTAATCCACTAAAGAGGTGAGTATTACTACTCAGTAAGCTATAAATATATTATTATGCACTAGGGTTACGTAAAGAATAGAATAATCTACCAAATGTTCATATCAAATGTGACAAGTAGCAAATAAAACAAACAAGATAGTCAAGATCACAAAATTTAATGAATAGATAGAATGAAGGAAAAATAAAAAATAATAGATATAGGGCCTCGTGCTTGTATAAATCTTGTTAGCTACATTTATGGTAGCTTAAACTCATGAAATGATATAAGGTTGATTAGACCTTATGGCTAGGATTTAACCCTTCCTAGTTAGGGTTAATAAATTAATCAATGTACATATTGATGATGGTTTTCACTCACTACCCCATTCGAAGGTAGTTCAGTCATATAATGAGATATAATATACAGTAAGGATCAAAATATTAATTGTAATACCCCAGCAAATAGAATAGTAGATAGTGAGATAAAACAATAGACAATAGATGGATATAATGAATTATAGTAATTGATGAAGTATTAATTTAAGTATGAATAGGCTCAATCGATTACTGAAATATACAAAGAATGGTAGAGTATAACACTCAAGAATTTTTGAACCTCAACCGGGTCACTTTTGTGATACTATCTCAAAAAATACAGGTGTAAATTACACTGCCCAAAAAAATAGCAGTCCGGCTAATTGAAGAATTTCTGACCTAGACATGGGGGGATTAAGTATCACACTCCAACTTTAGTGTTGTGACGGTCCTAGGGAAAGGGTAGGCTTAAGGCCATTATAAACTCGTAGAACACTCATATCCTGAATCTCATACATAACAAATATCCACATCATATATAGTTATCATCATAAATATTCAATTATATAAATCATATCATTCATGTATTTCCATATATTATCATATAATTTTCTCTTGTTCCTTACCAATCAAAAGATACATCCCACATCAATAAGGAACAAGGGAAACCCACAATATATCAATTCAAACATCAAAATAATGTCATCCTCAACAACTAACTATGAAACTCTAGAATATACTCCTCCTACATATAAATACCCTAATACAAAAATAATCTATATCGAAACACTTACATAAAGTATTCTTGGAGGAATGAATCAAGAAGCTCCGTATTCTAAATTAGCTCCCTCTCGAGCTACACTATCACCTGAAATCCACAAAAGAGGAGTGAGCTTTCAACTCAGTAAGATATAAACTACACTAATGCTTACAAGTATCATAAAGATATAAAGGATAAGTATGAACTTAAACATATATTCAATATACTTTTGGAATATCTTAAGGAAAGAGATTATCAAAATAATTGTATAAGGAATCATAACATGAATAATCATGGTTTCTTTAACATATGAGTGCCCATAAAGAATGGTACTATAAATCATATCATGAAATAGAACTCAGAACAGATCATATCATATCATATCGGTGCACTTTGTCATCTCAACGTCTCCATGTATTTGCACATGGCACATGCCTAGTATTTCTTGTCCCCAACTAGGAGAGACACTAACAAAAACCTTGTCAGATGGGTTCTCGATGTGCACATTGGACTAATGAACTAACTCTCATTGAGAAGAGCATTCTATTTACATGTTGGTTATAGATTATATAGCTTAGACATATTATTAAGAAACATAGTGGTCACAAGACCATCATCACATATTTACATATAGTTATTCAATCACACAAATGGGTAATTAAGCAAAATTGTGGGACCCATCCATTTGTATGAAAATTCTAGAAAGTGAGCATATGTGGCCAGACATGATGTTGGAGGGAGATTGTTAGTATAGATTTTGTTACTTAATATTCTTAGAAATTGGACAAATGTCCATTATTCTAGAAATCTCTACAACTTTCTTTATTTCTTTTAATTATTGGCTTTGATATATATAAAGAGAAAAGGTGGGTGGCCATTTTTACATATCTTGGCTGAATTCTTCATCCTAAAATACCAAAGAAATAAGTTTTCTAACCCTTCCAAATAAACCAACTAAAATAGATAGGAAAGTTGATGAGAGAAAGAAGAGTGAAGAAAGGAAGTTGATAGAGATTATGTTAAGCTATATTGGGAAAGAAAAAGAGAAGGAAAAGAATCATCTAAATGCAAGGTAATGATTCTAAACTTATCCTTTTTAATTGTATTTAAGAGTTTTATAGCTTGATTTAGCAAATAATTGAGGTAAATAAGCTAAAAGTGTAAAGAAGGGGCTAGGGTTTAAAGGAGATTCTAAATCTGTTTTAAGGCAGTAAATTATAGTCATTATTCTGAATTTTTAATGAATGAATTTGAAGTTGGTTAAAACATAAAAGTTGTATATAAATATGTTAATTAGATTTTTGTGAAAGGAATTCATAAAATTAGAAGTGAGGCAAGAGTTATTGAGTAAAACTTGTGACTGGCCTGGAATTAGGTTTTTTAGAAAATGCTACTATATTTTTATTATATAGACCGTTAGAGATAGAATTAGAAGAAGTATTCAACATAAAAAGTGTTTATTTATATCTTATCTATAATCCTATAAAGGTTTTAGCAATTTAATTTGTGGTTTATGAGATATTGAGCCATAAGTATAGACTGCCTAAATTGATTAATAAACAGAATATAGACTTCTGATTTTTATTGATATTGGGATCTTAAATTCTGAATTAGAGAAAGTGTTAAACATAAAAGATATTCATTTATATGTTACATAAATGACTGTAAAATGGTTTTGTAATTGGATTAGCACAGAATTAATTATAGGCATGGAAACAAGATATGTTTGGATAAAGATTTTAGGGTAGTAGTTTAATTTTGGAAATTCACTAATAATTGTGCAGTGATCCAAATATTCTAAAATTTGGATATGTTATAATATTATATTTTCATTTTCAATAAGAAAAATAATTACAGTAATTAGTTAAGTATAGATTGAGTTATTAGCATAAAGAACAGAATCTTCCAGAATAGGATTGCAGGCAGAATGCGAGCAATAGGGATGATTGTAAAACTAAGTTTAAATTGACACCATAAATTGTATAGTAATGGGACTAAGGTGAATTTTGAATATTTTAGAAATTGATATGTATAGTTTAAGTAGGAATAAGAATTGAAGCAATTGGATAAGCGTAGAAAGAGATATGAGTAATGGAACACAGGCTGCCAATAAAGAATTTCGCACAGAAAAACCTTAGTGATTTGGAAAATTTAGAAATTTCTTAAATATAAGTGTAATGAATGTAATTTTATATTAAATAGCATCTAAATGAAAATTAATTGGATATGTAGAGTAAAAAATGAATAAGAGACGTGATGGGTACCATAAGAGATAAGGCAAAAAATTAAGGATAAAGAAAAATGAAAATGTACAAGTCATAAGCTAAGGTGAGTAATGTATACACCATTATGCATATCCATTTTCCTTCCTAGTTAAATGTCACTTTGCTATTATTGATCATCCTTTGATCTTTCTAAAGATTGAAATTATCTATATTCATTGATTGTTATTGATATTGAAATGCTTATTGTGCTTGATTGACCATGTACCAAAATGTTTCTAAAAGTATGCACACTAAGTGTTTAACCGTATACCATGATTTTTATTGTTGAATAGTGTTAGACCTTAGGGTCTTCTTCATACTCATTTTGATGGTTACAAACAACAAATTATTGGACTAATAAGTTTATTTGATTATGTTCAAGAATCTCTAAGAATTTCCAAGAATTTCTCTGAAGTATTGCAGGATGCTGCTTAGTCGTAGGCGCGACCAGTTGTAGTCGCAGGTGCGACTCTAGATACAAGCTTGGTCACAGGTGTGACAAATCCAGTCACAGTCTTGAAAAGATTCAAGTCGCGGGTGCGAAATTAAGGACTTGACAATTCAAAACATCCAGTAGCTTCAAGGTGAACAGCGTCCATTCAGTAGCGGGCGCGATACAAGATAGTCGCGAGTGCGACTAAGTGAAGTCGCAGGTGTGACAGAATTATTTACAGGAGTGAAATTAAAGATTACATAATTCAAAACTTCCAATAGCTTAAGATTGAACAGTGTGTTTTAGTCGCGGGTGCGACATACTTCAGTCGCGGGTGCGACCAGATATATTCACAAGACTGTTCAAGCTCAGTCGCAGGTGTGAAGAAGTTCAATAGAGTTTGAAATTTGAATCTCACGAAAAGTCACGGGCATGACTTGAAAAATTCAAATATGGTGTTCTTCGAGCCAATAAGAGTCAAGCCAGTCACGGGCGCGACTCACCTGTAAAATAGCCGTTGGAGCGAATTCTCAGGAGCATTTATTGCGGGAAAATGAGTCTAAACGACTCTTTCTTAACTCAAGACTATAAATATGAGTTTATTTGTATTAAATGAACAGAGAACAACCTTTAAACAAGTTCATAATCATTTATTGCTAGATCATTCATATTTATTGTGCAAAATCAAGTTGTACTTATATTTATTATAAAAGGTTGTGTGTGAACCTAATTTGAGAAAAACACATTGTATAAGGTTAAAGTGTGAATCAAAACACTTAGGTTTGATCTTGAACCTGCAAAAGGATCAAAGGTAGTGAAATACTCAAGTGTGATCTTGAGGAGTGGACGTAGGCTTGTTTTTGGCCGAACCACTATAAATTTTTGTGTTGATTTTCTTCTTCTCTTCCATCATCATATTTTTAATTGGTTATTATTTTTAAAGACAACCAATTCACCCCCCCCCCCCCCCCCTCTTGGTTGCCAAAGGGACTAACAATTGGTATCAGAGCTTGTCTCCACATCTCTTGAAAAGATTTAATCATCTTGGAGCAAAGATCAATGGCAACACAAGCTTCAAATATTCTTGAAGGAGGGTCAACAGTGAGAC
>CANXYC010479241.1:0-54255 GCA_948193065.1 Aleurites moluccanus
AGCATTAAAATAAAGAATCAAAACATGATAAATTGGGCATAAAATCAACCCTCCTTCGCGAGAAGGAAGAACTGCGTGGGTTTTGATTCCCATTCGACGGGATATGCAGGCAAGCTGTATAAAAGCTTCAAATCCAAAAAATGACAAAAACCATCTCTTTTCTTTTGGTTATTTACTTAATTTTGTTCGTTGAATATATTGTTTGGGGAATGTGTGATCAACCTAGAACCCATAAGGGCTAGAATTGATATCCCCTATTTTTGAGGTTTTGAGATGTAATAATTTACTCTTATCGCTCTCTTTAATTATTTTATTCTATTGTTCATGAATTTATTTATTTGCTCATGCATCTTATATGTCATTCTTTAATTGTTCATGAAAATCATTTTAAATCAAGATTAAAATTGAAAGCCAAGTTTAACCAAAAACCTAGTCCCCGAACCCTCTTTGGTTTCGAGGACTAGTGCACTTTTTCCTTTGAGATAAGATTAGAGTCAAAATGGGTTTTTATCTTAAATTTTCCCTACAAAAATAACTTAAGGTGGCGACTTCAAAAATCAAAATCGTTTTTCAAATAAAAGGCGTTAAGCTCGTCTCCTCCGTGAGAAATTGCCCCATAATGAGCACTCTGATGCCCCAATGCTCTCTTTTTCCCTCGAAGAGGGCGGGCCCGGACGACGACGCTCGGGCGAGGCCTCACACTCCCCAGAGCGGATATAGAGGACCTTCAGAGAGATCTCAGTAGAGTCAAAATTCCTGTAGACTAGCACCTCAGATGAGTTATGGTATTGTCAGTTCAGCACCATCTAGGACTATTATTCCTCCTTGTCCTATGTGTGGTAAGCTTCACAGAGGAACTTGTCACTTTGGGATAGGTGCATGCTATAGGTGTGGACAGCAAGGTTACTTGCTTAAGGATTGTCCACAACCTTCTTTTAGAACTAGACCCCAAACTTCTCCGGCTTCAGTCCAAATGGATGGAGAGTTGTTGGTCAGCAGTCCGGCGTAGGCCAAGGTATTTTGGGTAGAGCTACAGAGGGAGGCAAAAGTTCAAGTCAGACAGTTGGTTAGACTGCAGTTCAGACACCTTCGGGCAGAGGTAGAAGGAGAGTATTTGCTTTGACACAGCAAGAGGCGCAGACTTCTAACACTGTGGTCACAAGTATTCTTCTGATCCAAGCTTTGAATGCGAGAGTGTTATTTGATTCAGAAGCTTCGCATTCTTTTGTTTCGCTCAGTTTTGCTAAGAAGTTGAATATGCCATATGTATTGTTTGAGAATGCTTTGGTTATATCTACTCCTTTCGAGGAAGAAATAAAGGTTTAGCACTTTTATCCATCTTATGTAGTTAGCATAGATGGTAACAGTTTACAGTCAGATTTGATTATGTTGCCGGTTCTTGAGTTTGATGTGATTTTGGTCATAGATTGGTTGTCTAAGTTTTATGCATCCATAAATTTTCATGAGAAGAAGTTAGTATTTAAGCCACCTTCGAGTGAGGAATTTGAGTTTCAAGGGGAAAGGAGTGAAGTACCCTATAATGTGATATCCACCATCGGGGCGAGGAGATTGATGAGGAAAGGTTGCCAAGGATATTTGGCATACATCCGTGATACTCACAAGGAAGTGAAAGGCTTGGAGCATATTCCTGTTGTTAGTGAGTTTCTGAATGTATTTCTTGATAAATTACCTGGGTTACCACCGGATAGAGAAATTGAGTTTGGTATTGAGTTGCTTCCTGGCACTAGTCTGATTTCTATTCCTCCATACCGTATAACACTAGTAGAGTTAAGAGAATTGAAGACTCAGTTGCAAGATATGCTTGACAAAGGATTCATTCGACCTAATAGTTCTCCTTGGGTGCTCCTATGCTCTTTGTGAAGAAGAATGTTGGATCTATGAGACTGTGTATCTATTATAGACAACTCAATAAGATCACTATTCAGAATAAGTATCCTTTGATAAGGATAGATGATTTGTTTGACCAGCTGCAGGGTGCTAGTCATTTCTCCAAGATAGACTTGAGGTCAGGTTATTTTTAGTTGAGGATTTAGAATGAAGATGTGTCTAAGACTGCTTTCCGAAAGAGATATGGTCACTATGAGTTTCTAGTGTTGCCTTTTGGATTAACTAATGCGCCAGCTACTTTCATGGATCTTATGAATAGGATCTTCAAGCTGTTTTTGGACAAGTTTATTATAGTTTCATAGATGACATTCTTGTGTATTCTCATAGTGAGGAAGAGCATAAAGAACATCTTCGGATGGTATTGCAGACTTTAAGAGAGCATCAGTTGTTTGCTAAGCTTTCAAAATGTGAGTTTTGGCTTGAGAATGTTTGTTTCGTTGGACATGTTGTGAGCAAGGATGGACTCAAGGTTGACCCGAGGAAAATAGACACCATTCTTAGTTGGCCTAGACCCACCAATGTTTCAGAAGTTAAGAGTTTCTTAGGTTTGATAGGCTACTATAGAAGGTTTATTCAGGATTTCTCCAAGATTACAGTTCCTTTGACTGAACTTACTCATAAGCTAGTGAAATTTCAATGGACGAATGCATGTGAAGGGAGTTTCCACAAGTTGAAGACTTGTCTCACCACGGAACCTGTGTTAGCTTTGCCATCAAGTGAAAGAGGTTATGCGGTGTATTGTGATGCTTCAAGAGTAGGGCTTGGTTGTGTACTTACGCAGTATGGTAGGGTAATAGCTTATGCTTCTAGACAATTAAGGAAGTATGAGGTGAATTATCTGACTCATGATCTTGAGATGGCTACAGTTGTCTTTGCATTGAAGATATTGAGACATTATATGTATGGAGAGAAGTGTGAGATCTTTACAGATCATCAGAGCTTGAAGTATATCTTCCAGTAGAAAGACCTAAATTTTAGGCAAAGGAGATGGATGGAGTTACTTAAAAACTATGATTGTGAGATTTTATACCATCCAGGAAAGGCGAATGTGGTAGCAGATGCTTTGAGCAGGAAGTCTTTGGGCAACTTAGCCTATATTCGGGTGAGTAAGAGACCTTTGGTGAGTGAGTTGCAGATTTTACATGATGTGAGGATCAGTTTTGACTTGTCAGATGCAAAAGTGCTTCTAGCATATTTCCAAGTCAAACCAGTGCTTATTGATCGGATCAGAGAGGCACAAGATAGAGATCCTCAGTTTGTGAAGCAGAAGAGAGATGTGGTAATAAAGAAAGCTCTAGGTTTTGCTATGATAGATGGCATGTTGAGACTTAGCAGCAGAGTATGTGTTCAAGCAATCGATGGTTTAAGAGATGTGATTTTTAAGGAAGTACATCATTCCAGCTATAGTATTCATCCAGGTGCTATGAAGATGTACCACGACATCAAGAGTTCTTATTAATAGAGTGGGATGAAGAAGGATGTGGCAGAGTTTGTGGCAAGATGTTTGACTTGTCAGCAAGTTAAATTTGAGCATCAAAAGCCTCCGGGTCTACTTCAATAGTTGCCACTGTCAGAGTGGAAGTGAGAAAGGATAACTATGGACTTTGTTGTAGGGTTGTCACGGACTTCAAGTGGACATGACTCGATCTGGGTAATTATGGATAGATTGACCAAGTCAGCTCACTTTTTGCCAGTCAAGACAACCTACACAGTTTCTCAGTATGCACAGATGTATACTGATGAGATAGTAAGACTCTATGGGATTCTAGTTTCTATTATCTCTGATAGAGGAACTCAGTTCACATCAAGGTTTTGGCAGAAGCTACAAGAGTCTTTAGGTACTCAGCTTGATTTTAGCATGACATTTCATCCCCAGACAGATGGGCAATCAGAGAGTACCATCCAAACTTTAGAAGACATATTGAGAATGTGCATTCTAGACTTTGGAGGTAATTAGGATAAGCATCTGCCTTTAATAGAGTCTGCCTATAATAATAGCTACCACTCTACCATCAAGATGGCTCCTTACGAGGCTTTGTATGGTAGAAAATATAGGTCTCCTTTGTGCTGGGATGAAGTGGGAGAGAAGCATGTTGAAGGGCATGAATTGATTCAGAATACAATAGAAAAGGTCCCTACATCAGAGAAAGATTGAAGACTGCTTTCAATAGGCATAAGAGCTATGCCGATCCTAAGAGAAAAGATCTTCGTTTCGTGGTTGGTGACTTAATGTTTTTGAAAGTCTCACCTATGAAAGGAGTTTTAAGATTTGGTAAGAAAGGCAAACTATCTCCGAGGTACATTGGGCCATTTGAGGTGTTGGATAAAGTTAGAGAAGTCTCTTACATATTAGCCTTGCCACCTCACTTAGACAATGTGCATCCAATCTTTCATGTTTCCATGCTTCGAAAATATGTTGCAGATCATTCCCATATGCTACAAGTTCAAGAGGTAGAATTCCAGCAAGACTTGACTTATGAAGAGGCTCCAATAGCCATTGTTGATAGGATGATCAAGAAGCTAAGGGCAAAGAGATAGCAATGGTTAAAATCTTATGGAAGAACCAAGTTATGGAAGAATGCACTTAGGAGAGTAAGTTGAATATGCAAGCTAAGTATTCCCACCTATTTCAAGTTTAAGGTAAATTTTTTAAATTTAAGGATGAATTTTGTTAAGGGGGAAGAATATAACACCTGAGATTTTTTTTGCTTATATGTATTCTGAAATTCTTGTAATGATGTATATAAGATTTGTTATAGAATGTTTGTTTTGGAAGTAAGATTTATTTGTTTTGATTTGCATTTTAAAGTTTGTATTTGTACAGAATTTTGTTAATTTATGTTCAAGGCTTTAAAGAAAGAATTTGAGATATGTTGAGTGGAAGGAAGAATAGAGGCATTTAGACTTGTGTACCTCAAGATAGAGCTGGTTTAGCATGTGCTGCCAAAGTGAATTTTTTTTTCCAGTTTTTGTCGTGAACAGTGCTGATGAACAATGACCGTGAACATTGCTCGTGAACAGTGCCCATGAATAATGCTTGTGAACAGTGCATGTGAACAGTAAACTCGAGGTTTATTTTTTTGGCAGTAGCTTTTCTTCACTTCATTTTTTTATTTCTTTCTTCTTCTCTTCTTTTCCATTTCCTATTCCTCTTAACCATAAGTCATTTTTCTTCATTTCTAAAGTTTAAATACTCCAATTAAGCCTTATTAATGCTAGAAAACATAAATTAAAAACTATAAAAGTATCAATTCAAGGCAAATTCTTTAAAATTTCATTGGAGGAGAAAATAAGTTAATTTTTTCAAATTTTCTCTCTAACTTGAGTTAAGTTCTTTGTTATCTAAAATAATTATTTTTAAGTTGTGGGTGATATTTTGTGAGCATTAATGGCTTAATAGTTATGAGGATTTATGATTTTTGGATGAATAATATTACGAATAGTAGATTTTCTCTATAACTATTATTCATCATCTATTAATGGTTAAATTAATGCTAGAATTTGTTTATAGAGACTCTAAGGAGCTTAGAATTTATGGAAGATTATTTTATGTGATTGTTTTGAGAAAACCTTAAATTTTAGAATTTTGAAAATTTTTATTTAGGAGAAGAGAACTCAATGAATTGAGGATCTTTTGGATTTAAGAAAAAGTTGAGCTTGGCTAGAAAATTTTTTAGTGCTAAGAGGTAAATATGGATTTCATTTTATATGTATGATTATCCATATGAGAATTTTTGTTAAAGTATATTATATTCATATATATGTATATATTATTTATGAGTTCAATTTATTAAAACCCTTTTTAAATAGAATCTTTGAATATTGATAATGACTTGGTTATTTTCCTTGGACCAAGTTCTTTAATAAGCGTTTGTTATGCATAATATGATATGTTATTCATATGTTGTGATCTCTTGATCACTTTTAATTACTGTTGAACCAATACTTGATATATATATCACGGAACATACATTATAAAACGCTTTTCTCAATGAGAGTTAATTCATTGGTTCAATGTGCACAGAGGAAACCTGGATGATAGGGTATAGTATCAGTGTTCTACCTTGAGGGGATAACGAGCTCTAAGCATATGTGCTACGTGAAGGTAGCAAGGCTACCCAAACGTTATGATATGATATTAGTTTTATATTATGTTTGTTTGATAATGTCATTCTTTATAGGTATTTATATTCTTAAAAAGAATTATCATTTGATATTCATATATGTATTATAAAATGATTGGATAATGCTACCCTTTGTAAGCACTTATGATATTAATGTATATGTTAAGATTTCTTTTTAATACCTTGATACATGTTCAAGATTTACTTTTTAAGTATTATATATATGTTATTCATTATGATTGTTTGCATCTTACTGAGTTGAAGCTCACCACTCTTTTGTGGATTTTAGGTTCTAGCTTAGCTCGAGAGAGAGTTAATCTTGAAGACAGAGTTTCTTGATTTCCTTCTCCACAAGAAGACTCTTTTATGTAATATTTTTGGATAATAGTTGAATTATATATATGTATTCATGTCTATGAGAAGTATACTCTTAGAAGCTCCGTAGATATGTGTGATGTTGTTTATTCTTTTGTTGCTATGAATGGCATTGTAGACTTTTCCTTGTTTCATATTGATGTTAGAATTATCTTTTTGATCTGTAAGGAACAAGAGGAAATATCATATCAGGTTGATGAGATATATATATATGGATGTTTGGCATGATACTAGTATGTGTTGTATGTTTGATCTAAGTTAACTAAGCGTTCTAAGGGTGTACGGTAGCTTTATGCCTACCATTGCCCTAGGACTATCGCACCGGTGGTTTTGGGGTATGACAGTTTTAGGGTTTAGATGAATACCAATGGAGATGAAACTCTAGTATGGAGTATAGTAAAAACATTTCGATGAGGGTTAATGCTGAATTGAAAAGCTTAGGATGAGTTTTTGAGGAGAGAGAAAATTAGAGTTCTTGAGTTCTTGATGTTGGCTATAATTTTGGAGAAGAAAGAAGAAGAAGAAAAGGTTTTTGCAAGAAACAAATCTGGAATTTAAGTCAAATGAAAGATATTAATGGAAACAATATTCAAATAGAAAATTCAAGTAAAAAACTATAAGTATCAAAGGGGAAAATATGTAAAAGCAAAAAAAAATAAAACATTAAATGCTTGAATTGAAAGATAAAGGAAAAAGTAAAAAAAAAATTATTTTCATGTCATAACTTGTCCTCCCCCAAATTGGGTAAGTGACTATATATAGTTTTTACAAATTCTAAAAAGATAAAACACTAATACAAATTACTTAAGAACTAATACAAATTAAATAATTAATTAAAACTAATTAAAAACTACTTTGCCAGAAATAGTAATGAATTAAAAATTATTACAATAATGATAATTAATTTACTATTTTTGACAGCATTTCCAATTCTCTTCCTTATTTTCTATCGGGAATTACTAGAACCATTTGGATAATAAAATAAAATGGGCTATATAATAATTTTCAAACCCAAAGACCAAGTGGGCCAAACCATGCTAATAATTAAGTCATATTGAGCTTGTTTCTTCCTGAGCTTAATAGAAAAAGAATTGGACTTGGAAATACATCAAAAAGTTAATTTAAAATTTTTCATTTAAAAAAAAATTATAAACCTAAAAATTTAATTAAAATTTTTTCATGATTTTGATGTGTGTTTATTAACATAGTTACTATACTTAATAAGTTGACGTTAAGGGTAAAACCAAGAATAAGAGTAAAAGATACCCTAATTAACAATCCTACTTAAAAAATTTTTTTTTTTTTTTCTAACCTGTCTTAATTTTATTTTATTTTTTGTCAACTTTACCTTTTCTTTTCACCAGAAAATTATATTACAAATCATATTTATTTTTAAATTAATTTATCCTAATTAAAAACTTAAAAATATTAATGAACAATAAAAATATTCATAATTTAGATTTTATAATTTTAGATTTTACATTTTACATTTAAATAGATTTTATGAAAGTTTAAATTATTAAATTATTAATCAGATTACTTCATTATTTATATTTTATTTTATTGATAGAATATAAATAATAACTATAAGCAAACTAAAATATAATTTTTTTTTTTTACTTAATTTTAATTTTCATAAAATTTATTAAATTTTTATTTGATTATTAATTAAAATATTTTTTTTATGAAATACTTAATATTGGATAATGTAGAATCACGAATTTGAAATTCATAATAATGGTATGCAAAGCATATGCATAAATAACTAATATAGGAAAAAGCTGAAAGAAGATGAGAATTGCACTATTCATCATGATTGCAAGAAAGAGATGTGACCAAATATCATATGTGGTTATTTTCTTCTTTTTCTTCTAATCAATTCCTCAGCCTGCAACAGAAGACAGACACTAGCTAACACAATTAGTGTTGTTTTCATATCATAACATGCCCTATACAGTGAAGACTACTTTTATCAACCAAATACATTATTTTCTCCACATATATATATATGGGTAATCTGATGTACACAACGTGGATGGAAAGGGGTTTTCCGAGGTTTGAATCTATGAACTTACATCCGCAATGGAGCAAACTTGCTATTCCAGCAGATGCATACATTATACATCAAGCCAGCGCCTACTCGTACATCCATGCTCGGTGCAGCCGTATCCTGCAGGTTTGAGATTTGCAGCATTCAAGCAACAGTTGGAATAGAGAGGGTTCAAAAAAAAAAAAAAAGGAAGGGATGCCAGCTGCCAACCTAGTAATTATATGCTCTGTAAATTTCAGGGAAACCAAGCCTTTTCCCGTACTGCATTACTAACCAACCGGCAATGGAAAAGTATGCCACAAGAAAACAAGCACGGTTGAAGAAGACTGTTTTAATGGTTTGTATAACCATCCGTGCTACATAGCTTTGAGGCAACCGTAATTGCATAAGTTGTAGGATTCTTATAAAGCTGATGGAGATCAAGGAAGTTGAAAAACCAGTAACAATGCCAGCTATTATTTCCCACCTCCAATGAGTAGCTTTTCCCTTCTTCTGAACAAAGAACGAGTGTAAAATCTTGATGAACCTGAGTGTATAAGCAGTAATTAAATTACCAAAAAGGCAACAAACAGATAAATGCTACAGATGTATATCATTTAAATGATTTAGCAACTTCGCCAATTTCAAGAATACAAGAAAATTCTTAATTCAATCACATGCCTTCATTTTAAACTAAACATTTAGAAATAGGAACTGTTGTGTTCAACTTATTAAAATACAATTGAATGTATTTGACTCGAGACACTGGGAATGAATGGACATCCATCTGCAACCGGAATACACAGATATGTCTTGTTAAATAAAAGGAAAATTGCTAACATGGAAAAAAATATTACTTGAGATAGAATCCAAATAATGTCAACTTTGGGAATAATATTATTATAAAAAATTTCTTGCAACTTCAGTACATCCTCACACCATTATTCTTTTCCTAATGGAGTGTGACAAAAGAAATAAATTCAGACCTATCAAGTTACTACATGAAATTGCCAAAAGTAAAAAATTTATGATAAAATTGCATAAAGCACTAAAGTTTAAACATATTTTCTATAATTAGCTTTATTTTTTCTTAGGGACTTCTTCATAAGGAACTTCACACTAAAAGGCACTATTACTATAAAAGAACACGTAACATTTCCATCTATTTGGGTATTATTAAGTCAAGGTGTTTGCCAGCAGTTGGTTGGTTATGTACAAGATAAATTAGAAAAATACGAATCCTAACATGGAATTAGTCTTAACTATTTTCTGGGAGTTCCAGCGGATCATAATAGAAAGGAGAAATTTCTATCTCAATGAAAGTATGCAGGTGCTCTTCTAGAAAGATCACAGTTGGCTGGCTCAAAGCCGGTTTCTACTCCTACTACTAATCAAAATATTTTGGTAGCACATGCTGGTTAACAGTTTCATGACCTTCACTTTAACATAGCATAGTAGGGGGATTACAGTATCTCGCTTTTACAAGGCCTTGCATATCCTATATTGTTAACACAGTCAATTCATGCGCTCACCAATGGATATTCACTGGCAAGCTATTAAACGTATTTTATTGTATATTAAAGGAATTATAGACTTTAGTTTTCAGTTGCATAAATCATCTACTGTTAATATATCTGCCTACATACAGTGTTGCTGATTGGGCAAGTTATCCGGAAAGCCATCAATCAACTGGCCCCTCTGTGTTTTTGTGGGTTATAATTTAGTTACCTAGCATAGTTATTAAAGGTGCAAGGAGCAATAAGGTGCAAAGAAGTCCTGGAGCCTAATTGCAAGGTGCCCGGGTGGCACGAGGCACAAATGAAATAAAATAAGAATGATTAATCATAAAGAAGACACTACAAGACAATTAATACTCAACTCAACTCATAGAATTAATAACATAAAATATTTACAATTGTTGCATCAGTGTTTAAAATCTATTAGGAATAAGATGTTAAAATGTCTTTTAACCATAATCTTACATCAACTCATGCAAAGCTAAAATAATAGGCGACAATTGCTTCTATAAAAATTAAGCAAAAGAGGAACGCAAGTATCCAAGGAGAAAAAAAATGAAGAAGGAACAAACAAAAACATCTATAAAAGAGGATTTTGGAGCATCTAGAAAAGGATAAAAGAAAAAAAAATGTTAGAAAAGGACAATCTTGCTCCTACTTGAGACCAAATGGCCAAAATTTTTGCTAAGAGACTATTAACTGCACGCTTCATTTTTGTTGAGCCACAACTTGTCTTCTTTAAGTCCACTCTCAGATTAAAGGAGTTAATAGAGATGTCTTCTACTCACATTTCATGTCATTTTAGATTGATAAAAGTTTGTTTTGTAATCTTATCACATAAATGAACATAATCAATGGTTGACCTGACTCTGAAAGGCAACCAATTCTCTCTTGGTTTTATTATTGACCGTCAAAAGCCAATGTATTTAACATTTGCCGCTTCAGTTTCTTTGCTTATTAAAAACAAAACCTCAAAATATAATAAAGAAAATAATAGAAGAAAAATGCCCAAATAAGAATATTAGAGTTAACTAACCAATACCATTTTACGACAGAATACAAACAAGCACTGAAACCATCTTTAAACCAACCAGATGAATAACAAATCATACTAAGAAATAAAATGAAAAATGATTTAGAGTGGGGAAGGCACACTACTTACAGAGTAAAATAACGTTTAATCATCTCAAGAACAGATGGGTCTTTTGCTTGACAATGGAAGAACCCATCACGATATAAGCTCACTTTGGAAATGCCAGCAGTGTACCAGCAATCATAAGTTTTATTTACCTGAAAAGAAACCAAGAGCTAAAACAGTAAAATAATGGTCACAGACCTAAGCAAAAATTTCACTCTATAGAGGATTGGCTGTATGCATATCCACCAACCTAATAATATGCAAGCCATTTTAACTAAAGTGTCAAGTTTGAAAAATTAACCTACGAAAATTGAATCCTATTGCTAAAAATGAGTGAGACTAGAAGCTCTGCAACCCCTACCTCAAATTTATCTTTGGTCAACCATGCAGCACCAAAATTAGGCCTACAATTCAAAGGAAGAGCCTCATTTGGAGCCTCTGCAAATGCAAGTTGTTTTTGACCCAAAGAATGGTCTTTGTATTCCACCTGTTATTGTCAAAACTCAAATATTACTAACAAAATATATTACTGGCTCCAAAACAAAACAATGTAGTTGCCAGATTAGAGCAAAGTATGCAAATGTATTGTGGTAAGTCTATTACAGTAACAATAAATATACAAAGGGCTGCTTTGAGGTAATAAACCAACACACTTGTAAAAGCAGTGCCTTAGTGGTTTCATTGTTCTTAAACTACTTAATGTATTGTGGTGAGTCTCTTATGTTAAAATGGAACCAAGAATATGCTTAATTTCTAATTTGAAATTTTAATTTGATCCAATTCAAAAGCATCAACCAATTCAACACAATGCCTTGATGGTTCGTTCTGTTGAAACCAACTCCAAGGGCAGGATTGCAGGTTTGGGAAAGTGATGAGTACAAACAATGCATGATACTACTGAAAGTATCCAATCCAATAATATATAGCATGTTTCCAAGGGGTACTACATATTGTGTTGCTTTTATATTTATATGCTGAATAACTGTGCAATTCTCCAGGCTTATGTGCATTGCGCAACTAATATGAAAAGCTAACCTTCTACATAACTATATAAACGTAACATAACGAAATCAAATGAGCACAAACATACAACTCAACTCCACTAAGCCTTACATTTTAGCAAAAAGAAACACAAGGTAAGGTAATATAGTAAGGAAAACTGAGATAAAGGGAAGTTATGAGTATTATCATATTGTTTGATAGTGAACTATAAAAGAAGGAAAGGTGAACGAAGGTGAAGGAAAACACAATAATATACTCTGTGTTTTGAACTTTTTGAATGAAAATTAAGTATATTATTGGTAGAATACAAATGTTTATTGAGTAACTGATATGATCCCAAATAGGGTTTTGTACACATTAGATTTTGATTAATCTTTATCTAATTAGTTTTAGTATAATATATTTATGGGTTGTATAATTATATTAAAATTAAGTATATTAGTGAGTTTTGGGCCTGTTTTGTATTAGTTATAGCTCAAAACTAATTTAGGTTTTATTTTTATCTTATTTAGAAGTTTATCCTTATTTAGGAAGATTATTCTTATTTAGGAAGGTTATCCTTATCTAGTAAATTATTTTTATCTAGGAAAATTATCCTTATCTAGGAAGGTTATTCTTATTTAGAAAATTTATTTTATCTTTCTTATTTAGAAAATTTATTTTACCTAGAAAGTTAAAGTTAGGGTTTTCATGTAAGTTAGTCATTATAAATACCTAGTTATTTATTTAAAAAAGAGACTTGAGATTTTGATTAATATAAATTTTGTGAGAAAATTCTCTCAATTTTGGTTGTTGCTAAGAATCGTTTTGAACTTATTAAAACTAATCACTTTGTGGCGTTCATCAATTATACCAAGGTTCTCTATTACAGGTTGCTATTGGGTCAAGGTTTCTTGTTCAAATCTAATTTGACTTTCCAAGGGGTCGCATATCATGCGTAAAGATGTTGGGTCTCAGAGCAAGTCGATTGGAGTTTGCATCAGTTTGGTATAATGATATGATCCCAAGTAGAGTTTGTACACATTAGATTTTGATCAATCTTTATCTAATTAGTTTTAGTATGATATATTTATGAGTTGTATAATTATATTAAAATTAAGCATATTAGTGAGTTTTGGCCAGTTTTGTATTAGTTATAGCCCAAAACTAATTTATGTTTTATTTTTATCTTATTTAGAAGTTTATCCTTATTTAGGAAGATTATTCTTATCTAGGAAATTATTCTTATCTAGGAAGATTATTCTTATTTAGAAAATTTATTTTCTCTAGGAAATTAAAGTTAAGATTTTCATGTAAGCTAGTCATTATAAATACCTAGTTATGTATGTAAAAAAGAGATTTGAGATTTTGATTAATATAAATTTTATGAGAAAATTCTCTCAATTTTAATTCTTGCTAAGAATCGTTTTGAACTTATCAAAACTAATCACTTTGTGGCGTTCATCAATTATACTAAGGTTCTCTAGCACATATTGCTATTGGGTCATGGTTTTCTTGTTTCAAATCTGATTTGGCTTTTCAAGGGGTCGCATACCATACGTAAAGATGTTGGATTTCGAAGCAAGTCGATTGGGGTTCGTATCAGAGACCATCTATTAAACCCTCCTAACCCATTGAGTCGGTAGGTTGAGATAGATCCATGCCCTTTATTCCACCAATAAAGACAGATACATGGACATTATTAATCCACCTAATCATTTTGCTTCTTTGATCTATTCGTGCTTCTCTCAAGACACTGTACATATATATATATATATATATATATATATTTCACATAGCCAAGAAAGAGAGGAAGATGAGTAACAAATAAGTTGTTCAGAATTACTTGACCAAGCCAAAAGAAAAAGTTCAAAAGCAAACAACAAATATCAGCCTCACACATATTTAATCTACAATGATAGATGAATTGTAAGAATTTTAGAGATTTACCAGGATTTCAGATTCAGAATAAATATTCAATAAGATAAATCCTCTAAGCTGGGAACTATATGTATAGTATGCTATTCTCAAAAAAACAGTTATGTATCAATCTGAAGCATATGAGAGAGAGAGAGAGAGGACATAAGAGAATTTATCAATCATCAATCACTTATCATTAAAATTCAACAATATCAATCAAATTAAATGGTAACTCAAGCTACATGAAAGATAAAGAGGAAGATTTTCCACACAGAGAAAATCTACTGAAGTTACATGAATGATGTAGGAAGGATTGGAGGATTGGTTATAAGGAGATGAATTTGGGTTTAAATGGAGGTTAGGATGACTAGAAACTACAGACAGGAGGCTAGGGTTTGTAAAGAATGAATTAAGCAATAACAGAGAATTGTAGAGCTGTAACAAAAATAGAAATAAGAGAAAATAGTTTTAAGTTTTCACACTTAAACTTCCTTGGACATCACACCTAAGATTAAATTTCTTCCGACAACTTGAAATAGTATAATTGCTAATTTTTTTTATTCAATAATAAAGATTAATTAAAAAAATTTACAATGCTAAGTATTTATAAATTCAAACAACTCCTAAATCTTTAAAGACTTCCAAACTAGTCCTCATCCTATAAGGATTTAGACTACACTACTAAAACAAGCTTAAAAGAAATAAACTCTTTCTAAACAAATAAAGACTCAAATAAGGCTTAAAATTAAAAATAAAGACAACTAAATAAATCTGAATAGGTTTTTAAGCAAAACTGAAAATTACAGAATTTGCCTTGATTTAAAAATAACAGATCAGCAGTTTATTTATTTTGCTAGATACATGAATTAAAGCAAAAAATACTAGTAAATATTCGATAATTTTCCTAATTATCCCTATGTTAAATTTGGATCACAATTCTAAGCTTCTTGCATCTTTGTATTTGAATTTTCTTGAATTCCTATTCTCAATCATTCTCCCCCTTGTTGGAAAAAAAACTCCACGATTTTTAAAGTGTCTTAATAATAAAGATGATGATTTATTGAATTGTCATTTTGCCTTTATGGTCGCTAGCATCAATAGAAAATTTTGAAAGCATTATTTGGACTTGTATATGAATTGAATAGCAATTACAAAGTCTATCTCTTGGATATGGGCTAGAGGCAATATAAATCCAACTTCTTTGGTATCTTAAACAATAAAGCTAAACTCTTTTATTCCCTTTAATTTTTAAATATCTTATTCTTTTACTTCAACAAATTCTACCTTTTCTCCACCAAAGTTATTGTCCACATATTCCTCTCCTTCAAGTTTCATCCTCACCTTTCCAAATATTGCATTGGCATTCATAGCAATATTAGCTTGCTGAATTGATTTTTTAATGCATATTGTTGCTTTTGGCAGGTTTTTTTCTTGTTGATTCAAATCTAAGTGCTTATTTGGTCTTTTAACACTTTGAGAAGACAATTCTAGCTTTTTAGCTTTCTTTTCTAGCAGACCAACTTGCGGAAAAGGCTCATCTATTTGCTGTCTTAGTTTTCTTGCTTCATGATTTGGAGTTTCCGACTGTAGGTTTTGTTGTTTAAGCCTTTGAGATGGTAGTTGTAACATTTCCACTTTCCTTTTTGGTTGAACAAGTTGCAACATAGACCTTTCTTCTTGTTGGCTTAGCGGTTCAACCTCTATTGCTGGCTCATGAAGCTTATGTGAATTTGTACAGCTTGTATTACTTGTTGCCCTGAAATTCTAAGTGAAAGTTCTTGCCTTTGTGCCTCCTTTTGAAGAGGTTTTGCGATCATTGGCATGCTGCCCTTTTGTAAAGTATTCATCCTTTGGCACATTTTTTCAAGATTATGGGGTCGCAAATACTTCCCTTGTAGTTTAGCCTTCATCTCTTTCCACGTACTAATAGGTAGTAGTCTCAATGTTTCCATGTCATATTCGACACCATACCATCATAATTTAGATAACCCAACAAGTTTCATCTTTCAAACCTTACTTCACGATCTTCTTCCATATTGTACCAATCAAAGAAAGATTCAAAACAATGAACACAATCACAAAATAAATAAGGATTTGAAATACCTTTAAAGTAAGGAAGTTCTATCTTGCCTCTTAAAGCGATGTCACCCACTCTATTATTTGGTTTAAATTGTCTTTTGTCATGCTCTTGAAATTTTGGTTCCTTTATATGTAGAACATGACTAATTGCCATAAATACATAATATAAAGAATGAGGAGATTTTTCAGGACCACCATACTTGTGTTTTACTATGTAACTCCTGTATTCGTTGCTTATAAGCATGAATTTCAGTTTGTAATTGTCAAATTTCATTCCAAAGAATATTCTCCATTATTGAAAATTAAAGCAACAAGCATCCTAGGATATTGAAGCTCTGATCAAGGTTACTCGGGTAGTGGTTCGCTTGAGTAGTGGAACATGGCACAGAAATGTAGGACGCACATAGGAAAAATATGGGACATGGGGGGTATACTTCTCTGGGTCGATATTTTGGAACAAGATTCATTTAAAATTATTTTTTGGGGCGTCTTGATTTAAATTACTTAAATATAATATATATATATTGCCTAGCATTAAAGTTTTTTCATTAACAATTGAAATATGATATTAAAAGTTAGATAGAATAGTTCATATTTCACTTATTAGAATGGATAATATATAATTGAGATTTTTTTGTAAAATTTCACTTATCAAAACATATAATAATAATTGACAAGTTTAAAATTTAAATTCTAATATTACAATTAATATTGTTATTTTTCAAGAGTCATGAAAAACTCAAAATACCATAATTAAATAACTCTTATAACTCAAAAAATTTAATAAAGATAACTTTTATTATTAATGAAAAACTCTTAGAAACTCGAAAATAATTCAAACAGCCTGTATTACTAAATTAATAAAATAATTTATTAAATTAAATTAATTTTTAAACCCAAGACAACAACTCGTAAGCCAAGAGCTATCCAGTGACGTTACTTCTTCTATAAGTAATGATTTTCTTCTTCTCCATCTTTTTTTTATTTCACTAGTTTGAGAGTTAAGAACAAATCATCTTCTTCTTTATTTCATTAATTTGAGTTTTAATAAATTTGCAAATGATAATAATCTTCTTCTGCTTCTCATTATTCTTTTTCAATGATCTACGTGTCCCTCTCTGCATGTTGTGTCTCTATACAAAGAATAGGGTTCACAAGTTTTGGGGATCTGATTCCCATTCCCGAGCGAACTGGGACGATGATGACCCGTGAATTGGGACGTTCATCCTGGGCTGCGATGCCGAGGGGTTCCGCGAATTAGGTAACCATGGCTCTGATATCAAACTGACGCAGGACAGGCTGTAGGAATGTGTATATAAGGGATGAAATTGGGTTTAAATGAAGGTTAGGATGAGTAGAAACTATAGACAAGAGGTTAGGGTTTGTGAAGAACGGAGTTTGAGAAGTAAAATTAAGCAATAATAGAGAATTGTGGGGCTGTAATGGAGAAATTAAAGCACTATGAACAGAAACAAAAACAGTAAAATAAGAGAAAATAGTTTAAGCTTCCTTGGACATCATACCTAATATCTCATGGCATCACATCTAGAGTTGAATTGAATCACACAACTCAAAATAACATAATTGATGGGGGTTTTTTTATTCGATAACAAAGATTAATTAAAAACATTACAATGCTTGCTAAGTATTTATAGACTCAAACAACTCCTAAACCTTTAATTAAAGAACTTCCAAACTAGCCTTCATCCAATAAGGACTTAGACTCCTAAAACAAACATAAAAGAAATAAATTCTTTCTAAACAAATAAAGACTCAAAGTAAGACTTCAAATAAAAATAAAGAAACCTAAACAAATTTGAATAGATTTTCCGGCAAAGCTGGAAATTACAGAATTGCCCCTGATTTAAAAATAACAGACCAATAATTTATTTATTTAGCTAGACACATGAATTTAACACAAAAAAAGACTAGTAAATGCTCTATAACTTTCCTAATAATCCCTATGTTAAATCTAGACCACAATTCTAAGCTTCTTTCATCTTTGTATTTGAATTTTCTTGAATTTCTATTCTCCATCAATGAAGGAAGTGCTGGAGCACAGAGGCGCCGTGTACTTAAAAGGGATGCCAAGAATAACCTTTCAAGTATTAATTTGCCACATGTCCAATGATCTAAATTTTATTTTTATTTATGTTAGATACAGAAGAATTTTTTACTTCAGAAAGTACAGGTATTTTTGTGATATTCAGCTTCGCCAAAAAAGGATCAGATATACAAGTCTTTCTGTGAAGGGAAATTATTCATTGCACTCGGTGCATATAGAAATAGTACACCTTGCACCCATAATCAGATGGTTACTACCAAAACTTATGGGAGATGGACCCCACATGATTGTGAGAGGAGGTGCACCATTTCCATGTGCATTGGGTATATCCAATAATTTCCCTTTGGTGAAAGCCTTCTTTGAAACACAAATTGTCCCCCCATAAAATTCTTCAAAAATTTCCCTAAAAAAATGTTCACAGGTACCATTCTCAGGGCTAAATATTCACTGCAAGTAGCCCACAATTCTGAATTTCCATGTATCTGGATTTCCAACTTTACAGAACTAAATTGTTCACACAAATACATATCTTTTTCCCTTAAAAGTCAGCCTAACAAGTATGAAACTTTAATTTGCTAGCAATAACCCATTAGGAAAGCTTTCACATGACGATATATTGATTCCAAAGTGTGACTATAAAAAGACGGTTTCATACAATGACAATAAGTGTTGACAAAATAGTGGCCTAACTTCTTACATGTTCCTTTAAAAAACGTGGGCTGCATAAATGACTAAACCAAAAGTATAATAGCAAATGACCAATAATCACAATCGCATCACATGAGGATTGATGCAACACTACACCTCTCCATGGCTAACAAACATTATAGGTAATGGTTGTTAATAAACACATAAGAAAATAGAAATATTTCATATATGATCAGATAAATATAGAAAAAAAGCAAGAAACTAAGAGGACCCACCAATAACAGTGAGATATATTGCATGGGCTATGCAAGTACTTTTATTCCATAATTATTCTACACAAGTTATCATTATGGAATTGGAATATAATATTCCCTAAACTCACAATACTCTGTCATAAGTCCATTCCTACCAGGCCCAGCCTCAGGATCCACCCAATAGCTAGCCGATGTGGATTGTTTGCAACAACCAGTTCATCTTTTGTTGGTTAGAACATTCAACACCCCTATGCCAAGTATCCATAATCCATACAATCATGGTCCTAACTCAAATTTGATACCATTTAGTTGCATCTCAAAATAATCACTAGTATAATCATATGGTAACCATGTTATTATACTTTTGGACAGGTTAAATACCAACATTTCATCTCTATTTGTTAGCATACTTCCCTCATGCCAAGGGTAAATAATTCATATTGTAACAATTCTAGGTCAGCTCTTATACTAATTAGGGTTAATTACTATTTATTCCATGAGATTTAACCTAATTATAAGTTAGGATCTCTATTTTGAAAATTGAATTAATAGGCCCAACATTTCATTCCACCAACCATTTAGTCCTTGTGTTAAATTTTCCATTAGTCAAAGATAAAAATAAAAAATAAAAAATAAAAAAAATAAAAAAAGGTTAAGTAAAAAAGTATAAAGAATGTTAGAGTGAATTACTATTTAGTTTTTTTATGTTTATAGTGAATTACTAATTAATATCTAAAGTTAGATAATTTCTTAATCATGACTTCTATTTTAACAAACCTTAATGAATAAACAATAATTCATTATTTAAAATAATGGAGAATTCAATAGAAAGACTAAAAAATTGGTGGAATAAAATGTTAGGAACCTATTAATGCAATTTTCAAAATAGAAGTCTTCATTTATGAATTAGACCAAATTTCAGGAACTAAATAATAATTAACCCTACTAATTATAAAACACTACACAGCCCATTGTCTTGAATAGGATGGCCAATTCAAAATTAACTTTCATATTCATTTCCAATGGAGAATTCAATATGATATGAGAGGTTTTTCTTCCATTACAAGACAAAATAGTATTTAAGCAGGCATGAACACAACACAATTAATCATTTATGTCAAAGACCCAAATATGAACATAAACTATTTATTAATTGTATAATATTATATGGCAAGCAAAAACTAATTAATTTAACAAGCCTAGACCCACTTGACAACACTATAAGCCACCCTAACATAAACGACACCACTATATAATCAGCTGCTTTATTCATTTTTCTTCACTTTTCTACTTTGAAAAATGACAAATATCCTCAAATTTTTCAAAGATATAAAATATAGTACTTAGATACATCTAACAGATTTATTTAATAGATATTAAATTATCTTTTATTATTATTATTATTATTATACTTAATTAACTGCATCATAGCATGTCAATTACGGGGTTGCCCTGTCAACTTATGATATTGCATGATTATCTCATGTCAAATCATGCAAACAAGGTTATGATGTGAATACAATTAACCCAAACAAAAAAGCAACAGCCAATAAGCATAATCATCATAAGGTCACAATTCAAACGATTTCTACCCCTTAGCTAATCTTATAAATTAAATAGTCAGGATCATCATCATTAAAAGTAACAATTTTATTATTATTCTTCGTTAGGATAGGCCCTCGATGTGGAAACTAGATAGTGTAGAATAGGATGAGGAGCAAGCGGCCAGATAGAGAGGGCCATTAAATCTTGCTAAATGAAGAAGAAAAAGGAAGAAATGGGGAAAAAATGTTACCTAAGTCTGCCACTGATCTACTAAATCACATTGTTCACTAAGGTATAGAAAGGCAGCTTCAACTTGGATTAGCCTACCTAAAAGGCTTCTGCCTAAGGGAAGACACCTCGCCTAAACCAATTTAAGCACAGCCTTAGGACCTATGTTTCCTGTACCTGGCACCTAGGTGTGCCTGGATTCACCTTCAACAGCTATGGCAAGTAGTTGGAAAAATGCCTTTGAACCAATCGAAAAAGCATCAATATGGAAAGTATCCAGCAAATCCTTGCTATTCC
Source organism: Aleurites moluccanus (assembly GCA_948193065.1). Lineage (NCBI taxonomy): Eukaryota > Viridiplantae > Streptophyta > Magnoliopsida > Malpighiales > Euphorbiaceae > Aleurites > Aleurites moluccanus. The sequence goes on from CANXYC010479241.1 coordinate 21,109, forward strand.
TCTAGAATACATACTTCTGATATCCAGAAGCAGAAGATAGTAAAATGATATCCATAAACTATTTCTGATGGAACTTCTGCATCATGAGCATGAACGATAGTTGCAATGATCAGATGACTTACAAATTAAACTACCAGGCATACTTCATCTATAACCAAAATGATGTCTAGCTCAAACAAGTCAAGCAATTTACATTCCCATGTTATAAACTTCTAAGAATTCATTTTTAGCACAACTGTTTCTCTTGGTTCCAATGAACACTCATTTTAAATTAAACCCAATATTTAATTATTCATTCATATCCCACAAATAAAAAATGCATATCAGAAATTCAATCAAATATATGAAAATGAACAGATGATCTTAAGAATAAAGCATATCACCTCAAACACTGAAGCCCAGTAGTAATCATAACGACATCGAAATTTACTTTTGTCAAAAGGATAAAAGACATGCTTGGCTTTGTAATTCAACAATCCAAGCTCACACACCTTAGATGATCTGAGATCCACACCTTCAAAAAAATAATAATAATAAAATACAGCTTGTGTTAGGCTTGAAATTTCAAAATAAATTTAAAAAAAAATCCAAACATGAAAGACTTACTGCTGGAGAGTATCCTGCACTGAGAGGGAACAGAGATGGGAGTGGTAATGGAGAAGTGAGTAGCAAAAATTGCTATCAATCCTATAATTACTGATAAGAAGAAGAAGGCCAACACTGGTAAAACAAGGCATAAACTCAATCGTAACACTACATACCCAAAACCCTTCTTCCTACCGTCTCGACTTTCAATCTCCATTTCTCTTTCTTTTTCTTCATCTGAATCCATTAATAACTGTCGATCAAAACTATAATCAATTCTACTTCAAATTTCCAAAACTTTTCAGTCAATGTCCGGCCACCGGAACCATTATTCCGGTGATCGGAATGTTTTGGGTCAGGGAGTGCGACAAGAGGAAATAATATCTTTTTTTATTTTTTCTTTTTGAGGACGTGTTTTTTGGTTTTTCAATGTTTTCAAGGTTTTGGGGGTAAGTCTTCAATAGCCAGCCGTACGGATACGCTTGCTTAAGTGCCGTTGGTTGGATGGCAGGTGGTCTTTGCCATTTCAGTTCCTAAGGTCTCTTTTCAAGTACACTGACAGGGGACTTTTGACTATTTTTACATATAAAATTTCTTTTTTTTTCCCTAACATTGCAACTAGACCTGTTTGTACTTCGAGTTTTGAATCTAAATTTATCTATTTATAAAGAGAATTGCAGCCACAAATTTTTAAAATATTATATTTTTAAAAATTTATATATTAATATATAATTTATCGAAAAATATAATACAACAAATTTAAAATTAATTTTCCTCTTCAATATATAAAAAAAAAAATAATAAATCATTGCCAACAAACTTTGATTAGAGAAAAACAAAATTTATGTGAGTGCTTAGTGAATAAATTTATAAATTTATGTGAGTGTTTGGTAAATAAATGTAATTATTGAGTGTAGATGATTGTTGTTTTATATTTACCAGCTAAAAAAAACTATTTGATAAAAGTTCATAATCAATAGTTGATAGCTATATAATTATATCTACCCTTATAATATGAAAAGTAAATTATTATTTAATTTTTAAAATTTAATTTAATTAATACTTACATCTTATTTTTTTAGTTCATAAAATTTAATTTTATTAATAATATTAATTGTTTCATTTAATTTTGTATTAAATACATAAAAATAAACTAAAATACCCTACATTTTCTTTTAAATTTTTCTCTTTATGCCATAAGAATTCAAACTCAAAAATAATCATTTCTCGTACCAAAAAAATTTTGAAATAGAATTTTGGCCTACTTCTATTCGATGCACCTGAAGGATTTGACTGACGAGCCCACTGCCACCAACGCTCTTGGAAAAGCCTCGTATGCTGCTACATGATTTGCACAAAGATGATAACACTCCCAACAATCACATTTTTATCTAATCTTACAACCAAAGAATACCCATGAATCACTTTACACTGCTCCAACACTGTTATCTCTGTTGCCATTTCTCATCTATTTCCATCTACAAATATCAAAGGAATTAGCAAATTCAGAGCGCACAAAGATCCATCACAAATAGCAATTTATAACAGCAAAAACAGAGCATCATAACAAAATAATTTTCAATCCTTGAGCAGCAAAAACAGAGCAACGCATAACTGAACTCAAATGCTTGTAGCTCTTACAATAATTGATCCTAAAAATAAAAAACAATCCTATTAGATTACACAAATCTCTAGCTATTGCCTTTAATAAAGAAAATATGCGATTGAGGAATCCAGAGAAGCAGCAATTGAGTAATTTGGCCAAGTCCATACTGCCACTAATTTCACCGGCCAAAGGCCCATCGCCACTCAAGCCAGCTTGCTCCATCATTCCCGGAATTTCAAGCCACTCCCGATCGGCAATTGCAGAGAAGACTGTAAATAAAAGCGCATCTGGAGAAGGGTGGTGGCGATGGTGATTTCATTCGTCTCCACCATCTTCATCTCCTCGATTCCTCACCACTGATCGCTGTGATCATAACACCAGGAACCAAATCTTGATCTATTAGTCATGGACATGAAGGCGACGATGATGGAATGGTGGAATCACTGGTGAGGAGTTGCGATTTTCTGGCTGCCGTTGCTTGTGCTAGCTGAGATGCGCGTCTCCGAACACCGGTGCAAGCTTTGGCTCTCCTTTCCTAATGATTGTCAATTTCTTATTTTTTTTTCGTTTTCATGTCCCTGGTGATTATCGCTATTTGAGTTTGTGTTTCTAAGGCTTGCATTTATGAGTTGATCTATTTTTACAATTAAATAAAAAAATAAAACAGATCAAAATGAATAAAAATTGAGAAGCCTATGGATGATGCTTGGCTAGAGAAGATTGGACCTTCTGCTGGTTTTTTACTTTTTTTATTGTAACTTACGAATGTAATTTAGGGATACAACTATAAGATGAATCATAAACATCTTATTATAAGTATACTCCATATCATAATTAATTATAGGACCTTAATATTTATAATATTACATAAAAAACTCCCAAAAATTCCATGGATAATTATACTTCCTTGCTGAAAAAGAAAGTGGCAAGGAACCTAAATAGCTACTACTAGCAACCTGAAAGACATATAATAAATGTGGTGAGTATAACTCAGTGAATAGATAATACATTATTATACCCTTCGCTTGATAATCATCATATGGTGGAATACAATATTCATCATAACATAAGCTTTTACATTAACATAAATATAATATAAATATCATGGTGATGGATATATAGTTAATAAAGAAAAATCTTGTTAATAAAGATTTATCCTAAAATATCATCTATGAAACAAGATTGTCATAGAAAGAATAAAAAAAAATCTATAAAACGTTATAGCATACGAGATCCTATGCCTAAGAAATGCACTCCTCTTAAAAAGAGTCAAATAATATACTTTATGCGTGGGTTTACTTGTACATAAGACTTATGATAACCCCAGTGATTTTTGTTATCATAACTTAAATTGTTCAAAGTTAAATGGACTTGCATAATAATATATTTTCCACTTATCTCAACAAAAATAAAAATATGAGCTTTTTCTCAACCAACAACAAAGAGGTTGGCCCAACATCACCCCTTCTTTGTTCGTGAGCTATAAAAGATTAACGTATAAACCATACATTATAATCCATCTAAGATATATCATAATTTAGCTCTTACATTTATACTTAGTTTCTTTAAGACTGTTACTTCATAATGAGATTCAAATAACTTAACATTATCTTGAATGGAAACTTAATATAGCATGTACATGATGAAAATATAAGCATTCTCACTCTCTAGAAGACTACAAAATCGTATCATTAATATTCTTAAATATTATTGTAATTTTACATCTTAATCAACATTCATATATATAAACTCGTCACTTAATACCTTTAAACATAGTAAAAACTTATCATAGCATCATGGTTTAATTCATTATTAACTTAAACAACAAAAGCCTTCTTTATTCCCTTAAACCTTCAATTAGGGTTTCTTAAATTATGCCAATCATGGATATTAGTCATAGATCATAACTTGATTTTACTTCTAATTATTTTTACTAATATCCAATTAGCCTAATTTTATCTTTTAATTAATATTCAAATACACCTCAATTTTAGGGTTTTCTAATCCACGAAAACTCATGTCAAATCTTTATGATTTTACAATTCTTATTGTTAATCTATATCATTTCTAACTCCAATTAAACCACATATTGAAGAACCATTAAAGATATAGAAAAGGTCATTATTCATACTATTGTTCATCAAAAATCAATTTATACCTAATCTTTCAAATAAACTAAAAGTCTATTTGGCAACCAAAAGGAGAGATGAATTGGTTGGTATTTAAAAATTAAGACCAAATAAAAATTTTGATGAAGAAAGAGAATATAAAAAAGAGACACAAGAATTTATAGTGGCTCAGCCAACTATTTATCTATATCCACTTCTCAAGATCATATTTGAGTATTTCATAATATCACATTTGAGTATTTCACAAGATCACATTTGAGTATTTCACAAGATCACATTTGAGTATTTCACTTAATCCTTTTACGGATGTAAGATCAAACCCCAGTGTTTAGATTCAGACTCAAACCTTATAATGTGTTTTCACAGGTTCATACTAAAACCTTTACAAGTATTTTTTCAAGGCTCACACTAAAACCTATATAATTATTTTTTTAAGACTCACACTCAAACCCTTAAGAAATATAAGATATGAGAAGAAGAAAATCTCTTTTTACTTTTTTCCAAACTCTCACTAATCAATAAGTCTTAATAACCTCAAAGATTTACAACAATTACTTCATAAGTAATGTTCTTACAAATTTTTGCTCAATAAGCCATAAATATAAATAATTTGATGCAATAGCTCAATCAGTGCTTCTCAATAGTTGTTCTCTTGAATTTAAGCTTTTCACCAACTCATATTTATATCCTAGCTTCAAATATAGTCGTTATGTCCTCTTAAATGTCATTTAATGCATTTCGCATCTTTTCAAATGACTAATTTTTATGTCTTCTTCTATCGAGTTGCAACTGCGATTGCCCCGCTGCGTTCACGAATTACTTGATGCTGATGAACTTCATAGCAGCTACTTCTCATTCACGACTGTGATTTTCTTCGAGTCGCACCTGCGACTAGTCTTGTCACGCCAGCGAATATTACCCTACTGAGGGCCAAAGCTATTAAACCTTTGATGAATTCTTAGTAGCGCCTGCTACTCTCCAGTTGCAGCTGCGACTTCAGCCTCATCTTGGACTCTTAGCTTCTGGACCGTCTGGAGTCCTTAGTCACTGCTATGACTCTATAGTAATGGCTGCGACCCAACTTGTAGCAGCTGCTACTAGAAATTCACAACTGCAAATTCTGCCTTGTTTTGGGACTTGAACTTCTGGACCTTTTGGATTGCTTAGTCAAGGCTACGATTGATTAATCGTCCCTGTGACTCCTTGGTCGCTACTTTTTCAGTAGCTCCCTTTACTTCTACATTTCCTGCAATTTTATGACTTTGCTTTTCTTGCATACCTTAAGGCATGTTTCCCCTTAGTATGCGCAGTCTTTCAAATTTGTTAAACTTATGATATAGTAATGGCCAAGATTTATCATGCCTTAACCAACTTAAACACAATTATTAATATAATTAACACATTTATATACTTTGTTATAGTCAAAATCAATATCAAACACAGTGGGGTCCAACAATCTCCCTTTTTTTTTATGATAACAGACCATACATATAAGTGTTTAATAAACAAGCAAAATAGATCAACCAATTAAATATAAACACACAATTGTATACAAATTCTCTTCCTTTTTGATATCATAAAAAAAATTTTGCTCTCTCCCTCTTTAGCTCAATATATGAGGTATTTCTCCACTTTTTCAAACATTTCTCCCCGTTAATAAATCAAAAAAGTTCAAAGGTTCATCAAAGTAAATTTGCACAAAAAAAAAATATTATCAAAACACATTCTAACAATTTAAGAATGTCATTAATCTATTGCATAGCATATGCCAATAAATATGCAATCCATAGCATTCTAACTATTTAAATTGTAAAAGGGGTAAAAAATGATACTTGTTTACCTCTCATGTTCTTTTCCATTGTGGTATTCTACCATTGCTTATTTGAGCTCTTTCAATTGTTGAATGCTTCATAACCTTTAGTGCAAGGTTTATATGTCATTCTATTTCCATATGCTCCATATACATAGGTTTTGTTTGCACCATTTCTTCTATGTAAAGTTGATAGACCATTTTTATTCCATCATTCTTCTTCACAAATTTTTGTACGGAAGAAGTAGATGAATATATTTTTTGTACCCTTTTTCCTTTGGATCCATGAGGGTTAGCATTAAGAGTATTCAAAGTAATATACCCTATATGCAATTTTCTAACATAGCATTTATAATTGGTATGGCCAACTTGAGCACAATAATGATGTTTCATACTGTGCTGAACATTCTTTCTTGGCCTAAAATGAGGACTCGGCTTATGGTGAGGTCTTGGTCTAGTTATGCAAATGAAGGTCTTCTTTGACCCCATTCCTTAGGCATGTCATTCTTAGGCCTCATAACCTTGGATGGAGGCATATATGGCATATGTGAAATAGAGTTAGATGCCTTAATGAAAGTGATCTCAAAGGTGGATGGCTCGCCACTTTTACTATAACCAATTCCAAGCTCACTATTTGGACACTTTTGAGATTCAATAATCTCTCTAACTTATCTTTTTTGTTAATGGCTACTGTGGATGAAGATACGAGAATAATAATGGAGAATGGAGAGCGATAAATAGGGTTAGACATTTAGGGAAGATAGGTGAGAGAAAGGTAAACAAATTTTGATTTCTCTATGAATCCACGTGTCATCCATGCATTGACAAACAACTGAGCATCGGGTCCCACATTTAGTAATTTACTCCAATTAATGTGGTGCGCTTATGTGGTAAAGAGTCATACGTAACATCATACATGGCGTGATGACATGTAAGTTTTCGATCACGTGTAATACCACATGTACATTTTGACTAAAAATTATGTCCAGTGATCAACAATGAAACATTTTCAAAAAATTTATAATTAAGTTGAAAGAATTTTTCGATTAATGACCAGCTCAAAACTACCCCTAAAATTCAATGACTTTCTGTTGCAATTACTCCAAATATCTCTTATTATTTTGTGTTATAAACTCTAACTTGATATAAGTTCAATACATTACCTTAATTTTAACAAGTAATTTTCAACAAGTAATTTTCACAAGTCTTACAAAATTAAGTAAAAAAAAATTAGAATTTTTTTTATTTTTTTATTTTTATGTATTTGCACATTGATAGAGAATATAAACTATTATATATATTCCTTCTTGAACTTTATGAATGTAATTTAATAGGTAAATATTCAAAATTTCTAATTTGAAATATAGAGAATATTTTCAAATTTATAGTAAAAAAATTAATCTTAATTGAAAATAATTAATTCAAATTAATTTTGAAGAATAATAATAAAAGTCTAAATATATATAAGTTATAATTTTCATAACTTCTTTTTAAAAATATTTTTTAATATACATAATTTTAAAATGTCATATATTGGCATATTCTTTTATCCATTGTCTCGTAAAATTAAAAAGTTAAAAAGTTAAAATATTTTATATAAAATAATAGCTACAATAATTTTATATATTTATATTTATTTATTTTTTCTCTTATACTCTTTTATTTAAAAATATGTAATTAATAACAATACTATTGTAAAGTACCACAAGCTATATGTTTATCTATCACTAATTAGAATTTTTATTTTAATTTAAAATAAAATATTCAAAATAATTTTCATATGATAAAATTTTTATATAATTTTCAATATTTAATTCCATTTATTTTAACAATATGCAAAAATATATATATATAAGATGTTTTACCATTTTAATTCATACATTAATTCAACCATAGCAAATAATTATATAAAAATTATTATACTTTTCTTTTAATAGTATTCATGTAATTATCAAAATTCTTTTATTTTAAGAGTTTCTTATAAAATTGCATAAAATTTTCAAAAGTTGTTGATAATTGTAAAATCAAAGTTGAAATTAATATATAATGATTTTGGTTATGCACTTTATATTAAAAATTCATAACTATTTAGTTCTTATTGGTTATGAAAATATTTTGAAATATGTAATACATTTAATATAAACAATTTTTGGTTATGTACATTAAATTCATATTATGTGCTAAAGGGAATAATATATATTTATGTATTTAACATATGGCTTAAGTTATTTTTTTTTTCATCACTTATACCCTTCAGTTTACACTCATCACGGGCATTTTTGGTGTTTTTTATATAGGGTATGGATTAAAAACAAAAATTACGGTAAACAGTGTATTGAAATGATAATCCCTTGGCTATGGGGATTATATTTGTTTAATTATTTGTAATAATTGTTATTTAATAATAAATTATTATAATTATTTGATAAAATTATTATTAATTATTAATATATTTAATAATTATTAAAAATAAATATTAATATTAATATTTTATTTAAATATTATTTTTAAAAAAATAATTTTTTTTAAATAAATAAATTTTAAAAAAAATTTAAATTAAAGTTTTTGCAAGCAGTTTATAAACTAATAATTTATTAGCGAAACCAGTTAGCAAAACTCACTTAAAGGACGTTAGAAGAGGTATAAAGGAAATATAGGAGAAAAACGAGGGGTAATTTAGTATATTTAAAATGATTAATATAATGAATGAATGCCAGGAAGAAGGCAGCACAGAAGCGTCGGTTGGCACGCATGGAATGTCTACGTCACACGTGTGAAGGCACAATCCTGTGGTTGGTTGAGGTGATACCCTTTTAATTCCAAGCATCTATTCCACTCACTAAAACACACACACACACACAGAGACACGGACTCGTTCTTACAGAGAAAATTAAAAAAATAAATAAATAAATAAAGAAAATAAGATAAGAGATTGTGTTTTCTTGTGTTGGGTATCACTTTACAGCTCACACCCTTTCATTCTTCTTCACAGATCGAATCTACGGTGTGTATCTGTGTCTATGTCTGCTCTTAGTTTTTAAATTTTTCTCCATTTTAATTTAGCTGGAAAAAAGGTCAGAAAATCAGCCGATTTGGATAATTGGGGAAAATCTAAGTGTATTTTTTTTTTGTGCTGATTATTAGCGTAATTTCTAGGATTTTTTTTTTAATATTAAAAATTCATTGTTGAAAATGTACTTTCTTGTTTTCCCACAGGAAACCATTGTCTTTGTTTGTGGCTTCTGCCTTATGGTATCATCAACTAGCTAATATTATGTTACAAAGGAAGCGTTTTGGAGTGTGGTCTATCAGATGTTTTGTAGCAGCTGTATTATGATTGACCAGTGCCATTATGGCCATCCATCTGATGCTTTTTTACATTCTACTGATCTATATCCTTCTAAACAAAACTGGAGCTATTAACTCTGATGGTATGTCATATTTTATTTTTGCTCTTAGTTAATGATAAATTATGTCATAGGTGTGAAGTTGCTGATGAAAATTTTGGGGCATTTATAAGGATTTTAATACTCTTAATACTCTTATGTAAAATATCCTGTGTCTTGCTACCAAATTCATTGCCACTTGCAAGTTTAGTTACCATTTCACTAGTTTCGCTGGATAGTCTTCCAATTATTTCACTGCTTTGTCAATATGAGATATTTTCTCCATTTTGTCATCTTAATAGTTTTGGCCATTGAGTGCATTTCTAGGTGGAATATGTTGGGCATTACTTTCCCATATCTATGTTTGCACATCCTGTGGTTTATGCAACAAGTATATTTTGAAATCATGAATTCTTCTTTATGTTTGTGAGGATATGGAGTTGCACAGGTTCAAATATACTTGTGATATTTAATAATGAGTTTTTTTCTTTTTTGTAGGTGAGGCACTTCTAAACTTCAGGAATGCTATTGTTAGTTCAGATGGTACCCTTCTTTTATGGAGACCTGAGGATCCTGACCCATGTAATTGGAGAGGCGTGACTTGTGATAACAAAACCAAGAGAGTAATATATTTGTAAGTTCTTTTTTTTTCCAACATAATTGGGTTTCTTGCCATTTTGCTTTAATTGACCTAGGATATTTCTCATCTATGTGTTGCTAAAACAATATTTTGTGCTAAAGGGCTTGTGTAAACAATGAAGGATGACAAGAAAGCACTTCTATTTGTTAAATTTTATTGGCCTTAAAAAATGTTTTTATCAGTTATTTTATTGAGTATTTTTGTGGTATTTATGGATGCACCATTTGTCATGTGAAACATAGGAAAGGCTAATGAACTGAGTGGTGACAATCAAGTTTAAGAACATCTATTGTCTGCAGTATTCTTTCTTTTGGCTGAAAGACTCTTACACTATCGTACCTACAGCATATAATACTTCCTTATTCTTTTGTCTCAAATTAATCAAACAGATGCACGTATGCTGCTTGTTGGCATTCTAGTTGTTGATACCAAAAGTTGAGTGCTGTTGTAATTAGTTGTCACCTTGATAATACCTGGGTATTTGGATAATTCTCTTGTAGGTGCCTATACTCTGATGTGATAATAACTGAACAAGTAAAAATTATGTTTTGTTGGTTTAGTGCTTCTTAGACTGATATGTTACTCTTAACAGGTCCTTTTTTTTTTTCTGTTGGAACTGCTCTAATCAGTCTGTTTGAGAAACCTGAAAGGTTCATTTTTCAATTGCATGAAAACAAGCCCTATGAGATTGAATAACATGTTTTGTAATTTTATTACAAAATATCTGTGTTCTTAATCATATTCATGAACACACATATACAGCACTTGAAGTGCATTTCATGATACAATATGATAAATACTTTTTGTGTCGAATTTAACATTGTGCATTTGTATGATTTTTATTTTTTAAATTTCTTATCTTCCAGGAGTTTGAAGAATCACAAATTGAGTGGGCCTATATCTTCTGACATTGGGAAGCTAGAGCACTTGAAAATTTTGTATGTGTTAGGATTTCTTATTTTTCTTTGTAGTTGGTTGCATGTTTGCTGAATTAGAATGTAAGGTACCATTTCTGATGTTTTTTAAAATGTATGATGTTTTGTAGAGCTCTGCACAACAACAACTTTTATGGGACAATTCCTTCAGAATTGGGAAATTGCACAGAGTTGCAGGGCATGTGAGTACCTTTGATGGAAAATTATGCTTGTGAAAACCAATTAACTTGTTGTTCTCATCTTTCACTCCTACTGAATTGATGCTTTTGGCTTTCTGTTGGTCAATTTGGAAATTACTTCAGAACGCTTCAGTAGCAACCACCAGTTTATTCTTTCCTTTCATTTATTTATTTAAGTGTGAAATAGGAAAGACTAATCATAAGCAGCATAGGATGCTTGATTTTCATCTAAGGAATTAGGTTTTCCCTTGATAATTCCTGGTTTGGTTTATGGGTTGTGAATTCAGGTTATGAATATTAAATGACACTCGTTCAAAGTGGACTAAAATTTTCTAAATGCCATGCTCTATCTTTTCAGTTTGTGGATGTTCGTATTTATTTCTACACTCGCAACATTTTCCCTGTCACAGATATTCAGTTAGATTATGAGCTCATTATATAGGAAATTTCTTCTGTCAAAGTTTCTGTCATTTGCTGGTATCTAAATAACATTATACTTTTGTGATTAAGTCAAAGTTATTGTTTTTGACACTAGTCTTAATCTTTAAGTTCTGAAAATTGCTTGATGGACTACATATAGCTGCCTGACATAGAAAAAGCAAACTTGGTTAGCATTCCCATCTATGTCCATTTTACTGATGAATACACTTCAGTGAGAGGTAGGTGGTAGGCATTATATGTTCATAAAGTTCAATATATTTTTTTTAATAAAATCCCCAAAATATTTCTTAGACTTATAGAAATATAATAAAAATGTAATCCCTAATATAACAAAATGTAGGACCTAATGTTACTTGTGGAAATAAATTGACCATAAACTAAAATTTCCGAAGCATACTACTCTCATAACTAGACTTTTCTTAGGCTTGCTTGGACTTTTTTGAATCTCATTTATGTAGATGAATTTTGGAGTTTTCTTTTGATTGTTCTGCTGAACGTTGAGTAATCACATACAATTCTTTAAGAATGTGAAAGGCGAGTACATGTTAATTTAATTAATTTCCTAACATGAAAAGTGCCTTTTTTAGCTCCTATACTTCAGTAATCCACAAATTGTTTCCTTTTCAGGCTTGCTTGAAAATACATGGCCATAAATTATAAGTCCCAAAACTGATGATTGATAGACAAACACTGCATTACACCCATGATGAATTGTCTTCTGTTAGAAAATCGACCGGATAACATCTGAATGAACATTTGAAAGTGTAGAATTTGCATTTGGTTTTTAAGTCCTATTGAATAAGGACTTGGACTTGAAACAAGAAGGAAAATTTACTTTGAATAAATTTTATGAATATATTCAAAATTTGACCTTTTTGAAAATTCATCATCGAATAATTTTTAATCCATATTTGTAAGCCAAATCTCCAGTTAAAGAAATCTCAAGTAATAAACACCAAAATCTAACAGCAAATTCATGTCACACTTCATTTCAAATCTTCATCAGTCCAAACATACTGATAGATTTTTTTTTTTGTCAACCACAAACTAGAAATAACAAATAACAGAGTAGAAATAAATTTCTTATATCAGAATAGCTAAAAGATTAGTTTTATACAAGTACTGATAAAACTTTGTGTAAGAAAAATAATGAATAATGTTTCACTAGAATATTACAGTTATAAATATGACTGTAGATTCGAGCCATTTGACATTTGTGCTGAACTGCTATAGGCTATTTATTTATTTTTAAACTTATAATCCTGGTAATATTGCTAATCAATTATCATATGGGAAGACATTAAGATCGGCCTTTAGTTGATAGAAGGGTAGATTTTGTTATTTTATGATGTTCTTTATCGACTTTTGGTTGGAAGCAAGTGGTTGGATTTTTCATGTGTTAATTTTACTTTTAGGGTAATTCAAATAATAGATGATTTTGTTAGTTTCTTGAATAATTTTTTGAGTCCCATCTATTGGCTTCCTCTTATAATGGATAATAGGTGTGGAAGGACCACAATATAAGTTATGAAAATGCTTTAATTAATTTTTCTTTAAAAGAATTTGGCTTCTTCAAAGCTGAAACTCTTTATGGGAGAAGAAGAGAATCTGTCATCAGTTTGTATGTAAGATAGTGTTATACGTAAAACAGTGCAGATCAACTTCATGCGAGTATTTTCTAAAAAATATTTTGAGTTGATTTTGTGATCTTGCAGTTTATTATTTTATTGGAAAAAATGTTGATACAACTACACATCATAGTGCAACATAAGAAGATCAGAACAAGAAGCATGATACAACTAAAATAATTTATAAATATATAACTTAAATCTAACTAATGAATGGCCTAAAGTGACAAGATACTGTATGTGGCTACAAAAACAAGCCTCTGAGCTTGTGCTACAAAGGACAATTATCCCTAAAACTTTCACTTGAAATATTCTAAAATTACTGAAAAAGGCTTGAAAAAATTTGGTGAAATAGTTCGTGGGATCTTGATGTAGCATCTCAAGAGAACTACTATTTTCCTTTAGAAGTATCAGTTCCGGCATACATCCACAGTGAAGGTGGACCTGGCGAACTAAGAAGAATTTGTTACAGTTTCAAATAAAGCAAAAAAAGATTGAAGATATAATTGTTGCGATCAAATTGCTTTAGAAATTCTCACTATACAGAAAAAGGAAAATCCAGAAGTGATAAAAAAGTTGAGTAAATCATAATTTGTATCCTAATATTTTGCTTCAAAACTATAGAATAAAAGCAATTTGATAAAACATGAATTAATGACAGAGAGATCAGAGAATTTTGCATCTTCTTGTGCTAGGGGGGGAAAAGAGAGAGACAAATGGCACCCTTAGGTGACAAACTCAAAGGAGGAGTTTAATGAAAAGAATTGATGAGAAATCGAGGAAGGGACAGGGGTTTATGAAAGCTCTGAAAGGGAAATTAAGGACTGATATTTTGTATGAAAGACGCTATTGATAATTGGCCAGGGGTTTATGAAAGCTCTGAAAGGGAAATTAAGGACTGATATTTTGTATGAAAGCGGCTATTGACAATTGCTAAGGACTTCAGTTGAAGCATAACATAAGGGGAATTTCCCTGTAATGAGAAAATTAATATCTTGGGATGTCTTTTTGCTGCTTAATTTGAATGATGGAAGCTATGCTTTTGCTTTCAATGTGAATTAATGTGCATGTGCACTTGGCAGCTGCTTGGGTGGAAAAGGAAGGACAAAGAAGCCGAAGAGTATACATTATGAATGCTGAAAATTTTATAGACATAGTAGTCAGGCAGGTTGGAATTGTGAAAAATTGCCATTGTAAAGCTTTCAATCTTTAAAGTATATTTATATCATTCCAAAGAATGGAAAAACCTCCTGTGCAGAAGTGGATATAAAGTGTTATCAGTTATTCATTATGAACTTGTATTTGAGATCCTCATTGAATCTTATAATTGTGGCATGATAAATTTCTTTATTGTTAGGAGGACTTGGACATTTTGGAGGCCTCTTCGAGATACATTCTTTTTCTACATTATCTATTATGGCCTTTCAAATCAGCGACCTCAGTATATGGATATTTTTCAGAGATATTATTTAAAATTGAGTCCAAACAAAATTTTTTTTTTTTTAGTTGATGCTTTAGGAAGGAGAAAGGAGCTTGCTATTGTTTAATGTTGCGTCTTTGTGTCAATAGTGCCTGTGTTTCTTGAATTCTCTCTGGTATAAGGCACATGTGACTAGTCCTTGATATTTAGAGGCCTGTGTATGGTTGTTAATATTTTCTTATCACTGCTGAAGCAAGTGTGCCTTTTTTTAAGTTTCTTAGCTGATATAGAAAATAATTACTTGCATGTAATTTCTTGCAGTTCTTCCTCTTTGTCTTAAGGGCTGATGGTAGTCAATGATTCAACTCATGAGTATTTAAAAAATTTAATGAAGTTACTCTTTCTGTTGTGATTTTAGAGTTGGCACCCTTTAATCCAATTTTGATGGTTACATCTGTATCCCATTTACATTTGTTCTTGTAAATGGATTATGAAGTATATTGTTTATGTCTTCCTCTACAGATACCTGCAGGGCAACTATTTAAGCGGACTAATTCCAAGTGAATTGGGAAACTTATCCGAGCTTCAATATTTGTGAGTTTTCAACTTAAATAGTGACACGTTTCCTTTTGCTAGTTTGTGTGGAAGTTTAATGTCCTGAGTCTTGTCTTTAAATGTATAGATACCTGCTTGTATATCTGTCCTGCAGAGTTGAGATTACTAAGTTTGTGTTTCAAGTGTGGATTTTGTTTATTTTTTTTGGAATTCCTATTCCATCAAAGAGTGAGCAGGATTTAAAATGATTCATGATTTTTGTGTTATAGTTACTCCATAAAAAATTAGAAAACAGGGATGGGTGAATGGGGACAAAAATTTTCACTGAGTACTATAATTTTTGTTTAGCTTCTGAGGAACTTGGTTTGCTGGACCAGCATGCTGTAATATCGTCTTTGTGGCCTATATTCCTGCCCAGTCTTTCTTGAACCCTGTTGATATCCCTATTTTGATCTTAAGGAGAAAATTATATCTACTCAAGTGCTAACAATTGACTCCAAGTCTACAAACTCTATGCTTAAATAAATGCTGTACTCCAGTTCCTTGCCAGAAGTTTGTCAAGGGATGGGGTTAGGTCATATGTGTATAATATCCAGAAGAACAAGGGGGGAAAATTGTTGTGTGCATCTGGTTTGTATCATCCATATTAATAAATTGTTGATATTTTGGTAAAAGATGAGCTCATCGTTCTTTTCTTCAATTCCGTAGAGATGTCTCAAGCAATTCTCTGAGTGGATTGATCCCTCCATCACTTGGGAAGCTAAATAAACTAATTACTTTGTAAGTATATTTGTTTCCTTCTGACCAATGTTTTAAAAGTTCTCAATATTGGCAATTGAATGTGTAAAATTTGATGTTTATCTTTAAAATCTTCTTTGATTTTTGAAGCAACGTGTCAAACAATTTTCTCATTGGACCAATACCATCTGATGGCGTGCTTATCAACTTCACAGAAAGCTCGTAAGTTCAACCTGTTATGTTTAATGGATTTTGGGTCATTTGGAGGTTATCTAGTTACTTGTACATATCTTGAGGTCATTGTAAGGAGTTCTACCTTAGTGTGGTTATAGTTTGGTGAAATTAAATTCTGCTATTGCAGTAATTTACTCCCAAAAGACAGCAGATTCTGTACTAATAAATTGAAGCATTTATCTTCTAGTTTCATTGGGAATCGTGGTTTGTGCGGGAATCAGATAAACGTGACCTGCAAAGATGAAAGTGGAGGACCGTCAACTAATTCACAGTTTCCTCAATCAGGTGAATTTTTAAGCATGGGAAATTGATTCTTTGATAAATATATGATAATTCTCATTAGCAGCCCAAATTGCCAGGTGTAATATTCACTGTACTGAAAATTATAAATGAATACCATATGGGTCATGATGTAAACTTAAGAATAACTATGTGGAGATATAGAATCTGCCTCTATGAACTTCAGAAGTCACCATAAAAATGAAAATTTGCATCTCTGAAACAATATTGTACTATATTACCTAGTTTCTTATACCTTGTCTTAGTGGTTTACATCAATTAACATTTTGCCATTTTTAGGCCAAAATCAAGGTGGAAAGAAGAAATACTCTGGAAGATTGCTCATTAGTGCTTCAGCAACTGTTGGTGCGCTACTTTTGGTGGCCCTTATGTGTTTCTGGGGTTGCTTTCTTTATAAGAAGTTCGGTAAAAATGAAAGTAACAGTATAGCAATGGATGTTAGTGGAGGTGCTCTTCTTTAACTACTACCAGATGTATCTTTGTGAATTTTTTTTTTTTTTTTTTTAATTTTCATATATATGTATGCTTTACAACTTATCAGTTCCCAAAACTCAACATTTTGGTTTATGTGGACTTGTTGCTCAGGAGCTTCAATTGTAATGTTTCATGGGGACTTGCCATATTCTTCAAGAGACATTATTAAAAAATTAGAAAACTTAAATGAGGAACATGTCATAGGTTGCGGGGGCTTTGGAACAGTGTACAAGCTTGCAATGGATGATGGCAATGTATTTGCTTTGAAGAGAATTTTAAAGATGAATGAGGGGTTTGATCGTTTCTTTGAGAGGGAACTTGAGATTCTAGGAAGCATAAAACATCGATACTTGGTGAACTTGCGAGGGTATTGCAATTCTCCGACCTCAAAATTGTTAATCTATGATTACCTCCCTGGTGGCAGTCTTGATGAAGCACTCCATGGTAAGATATTCATTATTATTTTTCTTTTTTGCATGCTAATATATTGGAATTGGTGAATTGCATAAATGTGACTCTTTCTAGCCCCAACTCTTGTAAGCATGGTAGCCCTTGCAATTTCTGACAGAATCAGTTAAAAGCTATGGTCATTAATATGACAATTAGTAAAGTGATTTCCAAACATTTGGTGGCTGTTCTTACTTATTCACTTTTTGGGTTTCTCAATTAAGGGCTGCATGAGTGCACAACTATACCAGTTGAAGGAGACACTGCTTTGGCAAATTTTGGTAGACATGCGATTTTGTTTTTTGGGAGATTTGATCATCATCCTGTTTGATGCTCTGGCTTTTATTTGATTTAGCTGCTCTCTCCCTCTCTCTCTCTCTCTCTCTGTTATTTTTTTCCTCCCTTTTTTTTTTGTCTTTTGAGGATGATACCATGTGAGGAGGAGGAATTGATTTAGGTGAATCTGGTATGCTCAGATTGGAAAGAAAAGGAAATGGTGTCATTGAAATTCTCAGGCACATTCTGCCCTTGGACACTGGCAAACGCATAGCATCTATGCACATCATATTTTTTAAGTTGTGGTTGGGAAGTAGCAAAAGCCAACTGCCTTTGGAAATTTTTGGCAAAATAGTTCCTGCTACTACTTGCTGTTGTTCATACTGGTTTGTTTTACTCTTGAGCCCCCAATAATTATGGATATGTGCCAGATTTTGTCAAATTTTGGTTTCTCTGGTGATCCTCATACCATTTGATGCTCTGTCTTTTATCTGATATAATGTGTACAGATGATGTAATGTGATCATAATCTATGAGCCCCTTAGGTTTGCTGCTGCTGGAATGGTTTCTGCTGTGGCTTTTTTTTTTCTCTGGAAAAAACATGGTTGAATTATCAATGCCTTGTGAACTTACAGTGATCCACATCTCAGTCTATCTTGATTGAAAAGAAAAAAAAATGGTGTTAATGAAATTCTTGGGTCCCTTGGGCATTGCTGATGGAGTGGAGATGTGGGTTAGGTTTAAAGTAGTATTTAGGTTCAGTATTGGGTATAAGTTTCCCTTTTTTATTGTGGACTTTTTCCCTGTGAGTTTTTATCTTGGATGTAAGCTTTCTATAAATTTTGTTGCATGAGGACAAAAATAGGAAGAGAGAAATCATAAGCTGTTATAATCCCTTGTGCAGAAAGATCTGAGCAACTGGACTGGGATGCACGTCTGAATATTATTATGGGAGCAGCAAAAGGTTTGGCTTACTTGCATCATGACTGTTCTCCTAGGATCATACATCGTGACATAAAGTCGAGCAATATTTTGCTTGATGGCAATTTGGAGGCTCGTGTATCTGACTTTGGACTAGCCAAACTGTTAGAGGATGAAGAATCACACATTACAACCATTGTTGCAGGAACCTTTGGCTATCTAGCTCCTGGTATGTGGGATATTTTGTTTGAATTATGTTTTTAACTAAACCCAAAATGCTTGGGGTGAATGTTTCTCATGACACTGACATTAAACTTGCAGCTAAAAATCATTTTTGGCTTGTGTAAATATGATACTATCATAATTTCTTGAGAAGTCTTATTACTTTAATGATCTGATCCTAATAACTAAAAACGATTCAGGAGGTTCAGTGTAAAGATAAATAATATCCTAAGTAGATGCTAATCTCTTTTAGCTTATAATCTAAGCTCATGGAAATATAATACATTAATTTGTTCAAACATATTGTATTTGGTTTTGTTTCACTTCATTTGCAGAGTACATGCAGAGTGGTAGAGCCACTGAAAAGACTGACGTTTATAGTTTTGGCGTCCTGGTGCTTGAAGTATTAAGTGGAAAGCGACCCACAGATGCATCATTCATTGAAAAGGGTCTTAACATTGTTGGTTGGGTAAGTATCTTATCTGGACATGTTAAAATTCTGGTTTTAGCTGCTACTTCTGTATCTTCAGGGGGGTAAAGAACTTGAAATTTGTCTATGTTGGAGTGGTGATATTTTTCTAGAGACTTTCAAGATTAGATTTTCTTTTTTTTATTTTTTATTTTTTCCTAATCCTAAAAATCTGGTATATGATATGCATAGATTTTTCAGTCAGCTCCTTAAGTCTAGGAGATATCCTTAGATTAAGAAAGAGTTGTAGTAGGTGAACTGACTTTACTTGCTGTAATGATGTTATTGCCGCTATATAACCAGCCCTTTGTAATGAAGTTCTGGGCCTTCTTGTGGCTTCATTTTCTGTCTTTGTTTTTCTTTCTTTGTTCTGTTTCTTGTGTGAGTGTTTTGAGTGAGAATTTCTATCAGTAGTATCGGACAGCCATTTGACCAAATTACATAGGAAGTCTTTTTAATTCATCCAATTTTCTTTTTCTGCAGTTAAATTTTTTGGTCACAGAGAGTAGGCAACGAGATATTGCTGATCCAAACTGTGAGGGTGTGCAGATAGAAAGCCTTGATGCCTTGCTTTCAGTTGCCACTCAATGTGTCTCTTCAAGTCCAGAGGATCGACCCACGATGCATAGGGTGGTTCAGATACTTGAATCTGAAGTTATGACCCCATGTCCAAGTGACTTTTATGACTCCAACTCTGATTGAAAGTGTGTAGACTGGATGACAGTGTGATTGAGTTTGCAATTACAACTCTGGAGCTTCTATTGGAAAAGGAATGTGCAAGCGTTGGAAGGGGCTTAAAATCTGCGGCAGTTTTGTATCTTGATTTTATTCATTAATTCTTTCTGCAGATTTATAACAAGTTAAAAGACACATCACTTCATTTGTCTGTTGGATCTTCATGCAATCAATTGATTAGTCATCAAGCTGTAATTTTCCTACATTGAAGACTGTTCAACATGTGATAGAAGTTTCCACTTGTGGAACGGTTTATTTGTTCATGAATCCTCTCACCTTTCCTTGTTGATCTTTTGTTGTAATCCCCTTTGGCATTGGTTTTCTCAAATTACTTGTATATACAATCTGTATAAATTGAGAATATCTTGTCTTTGCAAAGCATTCAGTGTTTTGACCATTTTTGTAATATATGTATTGCAATAATGATTGTCTTGGAAACTGATTTCTTTTATTTGGTATTTGAGAAAATTTTCTAAATTTAGAAAACATTGTGAATACTTTTTTGTTTTGGACCACTCCTTTCAGTAATTGCCCTCAAGATACAATCAAAACCACCCATTTTCCTATAATTGAACCAAGCTCGTATGCACGCGAGACCTCCAGCTTTAATTATTGCTTATTTATAAGCATCTATATTAACACACTTCTGCTAATGAAGTGCTTTGTAAAAATTTTATTTTTTCAATATGGAATACAAGTCTACCTCTAAACTGCTAACCGCAATATCATGTCTAAATTTTAAAATGTTTTACATGTTGCAGAAGCATGTCAATAATTCGAATTAATAATGCATTTCTTGATTGATCAATTGACTATTCGAGCTCTCATTTACGGTTGCTAAAGGAAATCATCAAATTTGAATCTATTCTAAAAATATTAACAGTTACAAGACGAAAGTTGCAACTTGTGATATAATTTATTATAAATAATTCAATAAATTCTTACATTATTTTCTGCTGCTTGGTAATATATGCATAAACTTTTTTTATTTTTGCAAATTTTATTATATAAAACTAATTGAAATCACTAGTTGATTTTTCTTTTTGTTGGCTGATTTTGTTCTTTGATCTTTTGAAATTCAGTTAGCTCCATCTCCTTCTTAGCCTCTTTGTCCATGGAAGAAGAGCTATGAGCATCAGTTGATTCTTCCTTTTCGACTACTCCAAAATACTCTTTTATTGCCTTAATTCTGCTTTTCATCCTTTCTTCTTTGGATGGCAATTTATAAAATGGTGGTTTTTTATTAGGTGAAGAAGAAGATTGTGAATCCATGGAGAAACTTTTTTTTTTTTTTTTTCTTTTGATTGAAATGAAATCATATGATTACTAATATATATGCTTTTGCTATGCTTTTAATTCTAAATGCAAAATTAATTTCTCATTAAATTCATGAGTGCAATTTAGGTATCTTTTATTAATTTGTCATCAACCATTAATTGGTATTTGGATATTCCATAGCATGTGTAAAATAAATCTCATTTATTTTAATAAAATTTTGTATTAATATTTAAGTACTAACATAATGAAAGAATAAATTTTATAAAGTAATAAACTAATAATTAAGTTATTGATATTTGAGTTTGTCATGAAAAATTTATTAGCGTTCCAAACTTTTAATTTTGACTTGTTGAATATATTAGTTCTCTTATTTTTAATTTTTAAATTTTTAATTAAAATTGATGAGAGTACGTGACACACACAATGCGTAAAGAAAATTTAGATTAATAACTGAAATTTAAAAGTCTGATTTTAAAAAAATAATAAAAAGCTATATAAATAAAATTATAATACGATGCCATTTTAATAAACCAAATCCACAAACAACAATTCATATCGTCTCCTTCTCTTTCCTCTTATTTTTCAATCTAAGAAATCTAATTCGATCATCATCTTTTGTTGTTCTCACATTCTCATGGGTAATTTGTACCCATGATCATTGAATTATAAGGTGAGTTTTAATACGATCACATAAATAATTATTTCATTATTGAAGTTGCTAAATAAATTAAAAAATTATATTATTGTTTTCAGGTGAAATTTCGATTGAATTTGCTGATATGGCCGGCAAGAATCCCAATCAGATATAAACTCATCAAAAAAGTGTCACATAAACAATATTATATCAACCTAACCCATAGTCATTGAACTATTGTTAAATTCTAGTATGATCACATACGTATTTTTTTTTATTATTATAGTCACTAAACAAGTTTAATAATTCTATTATAATTTTTTAGTCAATTTTCAACGAATATCATAAGAGTTATGACTAATAATTGTTATTTCAAATAAAATATAGTTATAAAATAATTATATTTGAAAAATATAAATAAATTAATATAAAAATAAATTGCATGAGGAAAACAAAATTTTTTGATAGAGTTATATTTCGTTATAATTGCTATCATTTCAAATTATAGGTTAGAATATCTATTTTTTACTCATTTATTTTATTTTTAAATTTATTTATTTAATATTATCTGAATTTTCAATTATTAAAGACACTCGTAAAAAAAATCGTTAATAAAATTGATTTTTTAATTTAAAATTTAAAATTCATTTTAATTTTATTAAATAATACTTTCATCGTTAATAAGTAAAAAAAAAAAAAAAACATATATAAGAGTCGAAATGACAAGCAATTAATAAATTAGTCTCATTAGATAAATACATCACAACTCATAAATTTTATCTCTATTTCATTTTAGAAAAAATAATGAGATATAATAAGGTTTTGTGTTTTTAATATTTAATTTATAATAAATTAAAATCAAATAATAATAATTTGATTTTGTAATATTGATATTATATATATAATTATGAATTTTTTTTTTAGTATTAAGAGGATGAATTAAATCTGAATATATTATTCACGTGAATATATATTTTATTATTATATTATATTTCGGTGTGTTATAAATTTTAATTTTAATTAAAAGATAAATTGATTTGATTTTTCATGTTTGAATTTTTAAATTGTTTTCAAACTAATAATTTAGTTAGCCTGAAAATTATAATAGAATTATCAAGTTTGTTTAGTAACTATAATAATGAAAAAATATGTATGTGATCGTACTAGAATTTAACTTATAATTCAGTAGTCATGAAATAAATTGATATGACATTTTTTTAGTGAGTTAGTATTTAATTAGGTTTTTTGCTGATCATGTCAGCAAATTCAAACAAAATTTTCACTTGAAAACTATAAAAAAAAATTTTAATTTATTTATTGACTTCAATAATGAAAAAATTATATACGTGATCATACAAAAACTTACTCTATAATTCAGTAACCATGAATACAAATTACCCCGTTCTCATAGCTTCGACTTGGGAAGCCATGAAAGAACCCATTTTCAAGCTACACAAATACAACTCATTTTTACATTTCTTTTATGGCCACCCATTTTCCCTTTAGCTTTTCCCTCTATCCCAAAACACAAAAAACCCATTAATTTTTCTTAAACATGCACTTATCCTTTATTTCATACCAAAAACAAAACCCAAATCTTGAATTTGATAGTGAAACTAGTAAAAAACATAAATCGAATAAAACCTGTTTCAATTTTCTCATTGTACCCATAAATCAAATTTGATAGTTGATGATGATGGCGAAATTGGTTGAAAGTGAGAAGAGGATTGTTGATGATACGATGAGAGATGGAAAATTGTTTAATGATAGATGGAGAATTGTTTAATGATGTTTCTTATGTGCCATATTTATTAGTCTATATAGTCAAAGAAGCCGCCTAATGTGAGCAGTTTCTCTCTGCAATCACTAGAGCACTCTTCGAGTTTCATTCTTAATGGTTCACCATATGCTGAGAGAGATAAAAGGATTATGGAGAATATAAAGATATTGCTAGAGTCTCCAGTATCCAATATCATTTTCCAAATTTCTCTAGCAAAATGAAAATGGTTTAGCCAAACATAATCTAGTACTTTTTGACAGGCATGCAACAAATCAGAGAGTTGCCACAGCCAAAACTAAGCAAAATTCCTTGGATCAAGAAACGCGATGGACATTCATAATACAAGACCAATAAAGAGCCAAAGTTTTCTCCATGAAAATGGCAACATGGAATCGGCGTAGGAGTTTGAATCAATTCCGATGATATGAACTTATTCGTTGGGATCATTGGCGGTTTCTTGATCTTCTTTTTCTTGTTCTTATTCTCGGTTGAGCAATAATGGTTGTTAGTATTGCTGATCTTGAGGTGTCATGATGGGTTTTTCTTCAAGGTTAGAGTATATTTGACCGAGATAGATTGGGTTTAGAGCGAAGAAGGATAGGTAGGTGAAGAAGATTTTAGATTTTTTTAAATTGGCACGACGCCGTTTTCTTTTTCTTTTTTATTTAATTTAATTTTTTATTTTTCTAATCAGCTATTAAAAGTTTAGTCATAATTTTTAAATTTGTTCATATGCTTTTAATTCGCATGCAGTTCACCTTTATTAAATTTCATTAAAAAAATTTAATGTGTAAAAAAATAAAAATACAAAGGTTTAATTAATAAAAAGTGAATTATGGGGGAGTTAATAGCAAAAAATAAAAAAAGGTTTAGGAGCCTGAAAATAATTTTTGCCTATTTATTATGTAGTCTCCAACATGAGTTTTCATGAGCATGGATATGAATATGGTCTAATGTCTCGTTATCCTTTTCCCACCTGTGTCACTTGCTTTCACTGGATAAAAAATTCAACTGCAATCAAACAGAAATTAAATTAAAAATAATTAAATTAATATTTTATAAATAAATATAAAATATTTGACTTAATAAATTTTTATTAGTAATAAAAAAATAAAAATAATATTTGATTTTGTAAGTTAATTATTAAAATATTATTAATCAAACTTTAAAATAATAATTTCATATTTAAATTTAAAATTTTATAATATTAATATCTCAAAATATAAAAAATAGTCAAAATATAATTATTTATATATATTAATATAAATTAAATTATAATAATTTTGATAAATATAAAAAAGTAATTTTATAGATGTAAATTTTATTATTCGCAAAAGAAATTATGAAAAAATGCGAATAATACCATAATTCAATTGGCACAAATGGTTAAAGTAATGATAACATTATAAACAGTCTCAGGTTCAAGACCACCCAGAACTTACAATTTTCCCATTTTCGCATATAAAATCTAAACCGGTCAACAAGCTTTATACTGGGTTCCCATTAGAGAGAGTTTGCATTTAAAACTAGACCGGTCTTAGATTGAGTTCTCGGTTAAATTGGTCTGACCGGCCAGGTTGGATCAAATTTGATAGCAATGATATAAATACATTATCTTTATTTTTTTTATAATAAATTTAGTGGAATAACCGATGAGCCGGTTTTTCAGCTTGACTCTATAATGTGTATGGTGGCAATTGAATCGTATGTCGCAATTCGTATTAATAGGTGGTGCTTGAGTTATGTTAATATATACTCATAATATAATAAAAGTTAATAGAAATATAATAC
The DNA here is from genome assembly GCA_948193065.1 of Aleurites moluccanus. Classification (NCBI taxonomy): domain Eukaryota; kingdom Viridiplantae; phylum Streptophyta; class Magnoliopsida; order Malpighiales; family Euphorbiaceae; genus Aleurites; species Aleurites moluccanus. The sequence continues at coordinate 46,722 of CANXYC010479241.1, forward strand.
CATTAATTTATCGTATCAAAAATTAAAATATAAATATAATTTATTTAATTAATGAGAAATACAACACGATACAAATAATATACTTAAAACAAATAAATAAATTTTTTATTTTAATATTTAAAAATTATCAAATTAACTAAATTAATTCCTATAATTTATATTATTAAATTAAATATAAATTTATAAAAAATATTAAAAATAATATTTATATATAAATATTTTATAAATCATAAATATATTCAATTAAATGTATTAACATACTATTATACATGTATATTAACGGTTAAGCGTATTATTTACAGGTTAGTTGGTCAATATGAATATGACACGATTATTTTTATATCATAAATGGGTTGAATCAAAATTGACACTAACATAATAATTCTTAATCCAAACTCGTTAATTTTTTATTAAATTTATATTATGTTATCGTATCTTGTCTAATATTATCGCTATTAATTCTGAGTTACTATAAAAAAGAGTTTGCATTTAAATTAGAATTTTAACTTACTCATATTTAACTTAATAATTTTATCCAAACTCAAGCTCCAAATTGAATAAAACATCATGTTCAAGCTTGAGACGACTGGAGCAGCTTATCAATTTTTTTTTTTTTTTATAAATTATGATAAAAATTTGATTCATTAATAAATTATAATTAAGCTGGACTCAAATTCAAATTCAACTCATTTTAAGTCTAGTTTATTATTAATCAAAATATTTAACTTTTTAAATATTCTCTCTAATAAAATAATTATAATAAGCAAAAGTATCTAATTGTTAAAAAAATTTTTAAATATAAAATTCAAAATTACATGTATCCTGAAAATGTTTTTAAAAATTAAAATTTTAAATTATATAATATTAACAAAATTTTAATCTAAAATTCTATTAATATTATAAAAATATAATTATAATTATATAATATTTATTTAATAATTATCTATTTTTATAAAAATATAATATAATATTAATTTTGAAAAAAAGAATAATTGTATAGAATTATCAAACTATTACCTATATATTTTATATATTTATACTACTCGACTAATTCAATAATTAAAAAGTATATGATTTATGAATTAAGTGAATAAATATTATATTTTGTTGTTAAAAAAAAGTAATAATAATTTTTCTAATAAAAAATAATTTTTATTAAAAATTAAAAATACAATTACATATATAATTTGTTTCCCTAATGTATATATAAAAAAATTAAAAATATATGTATTCTAATAAAATTGAATTGCCGAAAAAATTATAAGAGTGTCAATATATTTTTTGACATGTCAAAATTATAATAATAATAATAATCATCATCATCATCGAACTGTTCTTAAATCTATTTAATCAAGTTATTCAAATTTATTCATGAGTTATAATAAAATTATTCATAAATTTAATTGAATTAAATTTTAATTTATTTATAAAATAAATCGAATATGAATAATTTTTTATTGAATACCAAACCATTCACTAACGATTCTACTTATTTGCATCCCATCGATCTTAAATTGAGTTTCGAGTTAAACCGAACTGACAAGCCAAGTCAGATCCGGATGATGGCTGGACTACTGAACTGTATTGTAGTTATCACATCCCATTAAATCAATAATTTTCAAATCATAAAATAAAATAAAGAAAGAAATAGGTACTTTGTGCATGAAGACATCACGTAGGTGACAAAGCAAACAACATAGAAAATGTTAAAAAGTAAAATAATATCTTAGAGAAAAAGAAAGATTAAAAACTACCCCATTTAGTTGAGTAGTTAGAGTAGTTGAAGAAAGAATGTCTTTCTCCATCATCATTTTAATCAAAATAAATTATTATTTAATTTTTTAAAATTTAACTTATTTAATTAAATTATCCTTATTTTTTAAGAAAATTAATCCTATATTTTAATTTTTTCTATAAATTTAATAGGTGTTTAGTAAATTTTTTTTTTGATGTTATTATTAAATTTTTAATTTCCATCAACTATACCATATATGTTTGGTTATTAATAATTATTAGTTGTTAAGTAGCAGTTAGTTAGTTAAATAATAGTTCTAATTTGATTTTTTTAAAAAAATTTATACGTATTTAAATAAAAAAATTAAATTATTTTTTTAAAAATAATATTTAAATAAAAAAATAAATATTAATATTATAATTAAATATATTAATAACTAACTGTTAATAATAAATTTATCAAATAACTGCAATAATTAATTATTAAATAACCGTTACCGACTCTCAATTATCAGTTCACCAATAAATAAATCAAACAAAATTATAATCTTTCAATTAATTTTTTTCTATTTTCTAATTAAAAAATAAAAAATAATAATTTTGAATACTAAAATACCCATCACAGCATCATCAAATAAATCCAAAATACCCCCACCTGTTTTTTACACCTATGTCACGCCCAACACCAAATCAATTCAAATTTTATAATCTTAATTTGAAGAAGAAAAAGGTGATGGAGCTCATGAATATGAAGTTGACCATATAATTCAGGTAAAGAGGAAAAAAGAATTAAAGGTAACCAGAGCTTTAAATGAATCACATCAATTAAAGATAATTAAGAATTAAGTAAAAAAATTTTCCTTTTAGAAGGAAATTTAACTAGGAAAATTTCTTTTCCTTCTTTTTCTCTCTTTCTCACACAAATTTCTTTTCCTTCTTCACCAAAGCTATTTCTAATCTTTAAAATCAAATCAATTTTCTCTAGATTATTTAAAATTTTTAATATTATTTCAGAAGGAGTTGGACTCCATTGATTTATGCCTGATTTTCGAATTTAAATTAATGAATTTATTCCTCTTTTATTTTTATGGTAGAAATAGTAAAATTTGAAGGAAAATTAAGAATATTTTAATATTTATATATATATATATATATATATATATATATATAATAAATAAATAAATAAAATGACTATTTAATTTATGAAATTAAAATAAATAAACTAATTAATTAATTTTTTATAAAATAAGAACTTTTCGTAAATTAGTTCAAATCTCAAGAATATAATAGTAATTTAACTTTCTAAATCATTTACTGCGTGGTTTAGATAAGAATAAGAAATAAAACCCACTTTTCTTTGTATATTTATAAATAAAACCACACCAAAACCCATACAGAGTTCAGATTAATCTTCTTATTTCGTACTGCAACAACAAAAGAAAAAAAAAATAAAATGAAAGGGTCTTCAAAGCAATGGAAACCCTTCACATCGAACTGCTGTTCAGCTGAAAATCAAACAATCTTGGGTAACTTTAGCAGATGTAGGCCTTCAAAATCAGAATTTTCAAAGAATATAGCTCCTTCACCCTCATTTAAACGATTGTCGTTTTCTGATTTGAGTCGGTCTTCTTCTTTGCGTATTAATGAAGATCTTGCTCAATCTTTAGGGCCTGACAGTGAGTTGTTTGATTTTCAACTCAGTGAGTTAAGAGCTATAACTCACAATTTCTGCAGCAATTATTTGTTAGGTGAAGGTGGGTTTGGTACTGTTCATAAGGGTTATATTGATGATAATTTCAGACAAGGCTTAAAGGCTCAGCCTGTTGCTGTTAAGCTTCTTGACATTGAAGGTTTGCAAGGACACCGCGAATGGCTGGTAATTTGATTTCGATTAAAATTTCAATAGAATATGATTTATTTAGCTTCTTGTTTTTTCGTTGGATTGTAAGGTATACATTAAATCATGAAGTCCAAGACTAGTGCTAAAAATTGACACACAGTTACTTATAAAAATGAATTAGTTTAAGAATTGGTGTCCCCAAGAGGAAGAGACTCAATAATCTCTAGTTTAAATGGCTAAGATTGGTGCTCTTTTTCGGGTTTTAACTTCATTTATAGTAAAAATTGTTGGAATTTATTAAATTTGTACAATATAATATTTTATAGAAAAAAAGAAAAAGATTTTAATTAATATTTGCTGTGAAGTTAATAGATTAAAAATAACAAATATTGTGTGCAGGCAGAGGTAATATTTCTGGGTCAGCTTAGGCACCCAAATTTGGTGAAATTGATTGGGTATTGTTGCGAGGATGAGGAACGACTTCTTGTGTATGAGTTCATGCCTCGAGGCAGCTTGGAAAATCACTTATTCAAAAGTATGTTCTCTTATTATTTTATTGTTCACTTCAATTATTTAATCTTATTAATGTTTAATTTAACTTTATCAATTATGAAAGCTTAATTTCATTTGAAATACTCAAAATTAAATTTACTATTTATTTTTTAGTCAGTTGAATTTAATTTTTATATTTAAATAATAAAATAATTTAAAATATAAAAATTAATTTTAATAAATAGTAAAAATAATTATATGTTTCAAAAGTAAAAAAATTTCACAATATTATTTTTTTCTCAATCTTTTCAAATCATAAACATTTATATTCATTTAAAAATATAAAAATTATTATATATATATTTAACAAAAATGGAATGGACTAATTTAACCCTACAACTAATTTTGAATTTGATCCTAAAATTAGGATATGATTGAATATAAATACAATTTTTTTTTTTTAAAGTATTAGTAGGGGAAGTCGATCCTAAGTCTAATGGTCAGGGGAAATATGCACTCAACACTAAGCTGAGCAAATAAAAAAGTTATAGATAATTTATTTTTTTTATTAATTTTAAAAAAAGGTAAAAAAGAAAACCTAAAGCAAACGTAATAATGACAGGAATTTCAGCGTCATTGGCATGGAGCACAAGGTTAAAGATAGCAATAGGAGCAGCTAAGGGGTTAGCCTTCTTGCATGGTGCTGAGAAGCCTGTCATTTATCGTGACTTCAAAACTTCCAATGTGTTGCTTGATTTTGTGTGTAATTAAAAAACTTTAATTAATTTTTCTATTTTCTTTTATTAATTTATTCGCTAATTAATGTTCTTTTTGTTCTGTTCTTAATATTAGGATTTTACGGTTAAATTATCAGATTTTGGACTTGCAAAGATGGGACCTGAAGGGTCCAACACTCACGTTACCACTCGGGTGATGGGTACATATGGATATGCTGCTCCTGAATATATCTCAACAGGTTTGAATACAAAATTTCTGCTGCTATAATTATTGCTTGATTTTCATGTCCCATTTATAAATGATTTTCAGGGCACTTAACAACCAAAAGTGATGTTTATAGCTTTGGAGTAGTGTTATTAGAGCTACTAACAGGAAGGAGAGCAATGGATAAATCAAGAGCGAAGAATGAGCAAAACCTCATTGATTGGGCAAAACCTTATCTCACTAGCAGCAGGAGATTGAGATATATTTTGGATCCAAGACTTGCAGGCCAGTATTCTGTGAAAGGGGCTAAGCAAATTGCTGTTCTAGCAATGCAGTGCATAAGTATAAATCCTAAAGACAGGCCAAAAATGTCATCCATTGTTGAAACACTTGGAGCCCTTGAACAGTACAAGGACATGGCTGTCTCATGTGGGCAATGGCCTCCATCACCAAAATCAAAGCTAACAAATGGAATGAGGCTTGAAACTAGAAATGCAACTTATAAACTCCAAACTAAAAAAACATAAGTAGTTGTCTCTTATGATATAGGAGAATAAATAATTTTACTGTTACTAAAATATGTATGTGTTATTGGAACACAACTTAAAATCTTGGACATGCCTGTAAATATGAGAATGGTATATATATATATATATATATATATAAGCTATTTGAATGGAAAATAAATTTTACGCCTGATGACCGACTATAAAAAAGAGGAAAATTTATAGAAATGACATTATATATAATGCTTTTCATAAAATGACCTTCGATTAATATATTGTATAATTTTGACACCAACATTTTTTAATGATAAAATTATTCTTATATAACATTTTGATTAAAAGAAGAGCAAAATACCCATTTTATTCTCTGAAACTGTCATTGCCAGTTACTCCAGTATATTTGAAACTGCCATATTTACTTTATTCTCTTCCATTTTCGAAATTTTTATACATTCTCTTTCATTTCAATTTCCATTCTCTTCCATTTCAGTAGACGTTCCTCTTCTTCGGAATTAGGGCATCAAGTTTGCGAATCATCCGCATTGTTAACCCATCTTCTATTACTTTGAAATGATCGGCGAGAAGAGAAAGGTAAGTTTTGCAATTAATTTATTCATATTTCGACTGAGTTTCAATAATTTCTCGACTGATCTTAGTAAAAATGTAACATACGTATATGGGTTTGCTGGTTTGCTGGGTATGAACGTTAAAATACGAATAAATGTAGTTTCATGCAGTAGAAATATTGTCGTTTTGGGGTTTTGCAATTATTGAGATGGAATATGTTTTTCGACTAACTTTTGACTAAATTTCGACGAAGTTTCGAATAAAGTGTGAAAATAATACTCACAGTTAAATCAACATATGATAATACGACTATGAAATTATTATTTTATTATTAATAAATAGGTATAAAGAACTAGTTTCGATGTAGATTTGACTAAATTTATAATAAATTACTTAGATGCATGAATATATTTTATTGTGATTGTCTCTTCGTGACTTGTTTGAGACTTTGTATGCACAAATATACATTTAGACTAAGTATCGACTCAATTTCGACCTAGTTTTGGGTTGAAACTGAGTCGGAAATAAGTTGAAACTTGGTCGAAAACCATATATAATGAACCAATTTTGAATATTAATTAAATTTTATAATTGATTGCAGGTTGTTGGTAAGAAAACTGAGGAGATATTGCCAGATTACTCCCATTTTGATAGAGTCACAAAACTAAGACATTTGCTAAACCATCCCCAACGTGAAATTTGTCAAGCCCACGCATGTGCAAGGTTCCTCTTTCAAGTTCCAGATGATCAGGTGTTTCATCTGCAGGTGATTCATTACATCCTGCTAAATAAAGTTAAGCCCACACATGCTGAACAATTAATTGACCCATCTGCAATGTGGTTCAATCTTGGTGGATCAAGGGTCAAATTTGGTCAATTAGAGTTCGCCTTGGTGACTAGGCTTCTTTTTGGTGATTATAACAATTTCATACCAGATGAAACTCCTAGACAATTAAGGAGAATAGTTGGCATGGAGGTTTCGAGTCCTATTATCAAGATGAAAGATGTAATGCATTATTTCAAGAAGTTTGTTTTTACTGATATAGCTAAACAAGAGAGCGTGAAGATGGTTTAGGCATACTTTGTGTAATACCTAGTACTTGAAACGTTAAAGTAAATATGTATTTGTTCATGTTTGTTTGATGAATGTTAGCATACGTATGTGTATATGCATGGTAGATAATCTAGAATTTATCATGATTGAGTATAGATTACTCCTAGAATGATTATATGTTGAGACAGTAGACCTTGCTACCTTATCGCAAACGCATGATTGGCCAGGCATACGCCTAGAGCTCCTAGTCCCCTCTAGGTGGAACACTGGTACAGAACCCTACCAGCTGAGTTCCCAAAGTGCACAATGGACCAATGAATTTACTCTCATTGGGAAGAGCGTTGTATCATGGGTCATGGGTTTCAATCACATAAAGACATATTGGTTGCAAGACCATCA